>LWCB01012161.1:0-12736 GCA_001630525.1 Coelastrella sp. M60
CGTGCACTGAATAAGCAGACTATGAAGGACAGGTACCCCTTGCCCAACATCACTGCTCAGCTTGACTCACTGAAATGTGCTGAGATCTACTTACTGGCATCAAACCTAGGTCGAGCTTACATGCATTGCGTATCAAACCAGAGGATGTGCCTAAAACTGCATTCATAATTCGCATTGGCAGTTACCAATACAAAAGTTCTGCAACCCAAAGCCTAGCCGACTTTAAGAGTGTTTCATGTGATCAGGCTTCTGCAGCTGTAGTGTCCCTTGCGAGCTCTGGTCGTTGATACATGTCCAGCACGTAGCAGTATATTGCATGCTATTTGAAGTGTAGCAACACGTTAAGAACTCTGAAGATGTGATCTACTTAGTAACAGTACAGTACAACTTAAAGTCAAGCACTACTGATAAGATTGGAGTAGCTGGACACGAACAGAGACATGTACAGAATGCATTCAAGCGCATTATCACCTGCCTGCACGTGTGAATGCTCAGTCAACTAACTTTCCTACTATTAATCAAGCAGGTTGTCAAGGAGCAAAAATCCACCATGCAAAGCATCCACTTCGTCCCGGAATGGAGCTGGATTAGCTGAATCCAGACTGGCTTCAAGCTGGAGCCTCCTTACATACTTTGACGTACCATCAAGTCACCCCAGATTACGCCCTGTCACTGTTCTCTGATGATTAGGGGTAGTAAGGCTAAGTATAGTGTAGGGGAGGCCTCCCTCTACTATTACTTTGCTTTACAACCCCTGCTGATGATGATGCCGCGTGTGGCAGTTACTCTATGTCCCGGACATGATCGGCAAATTGACAGTCCAACCAGTCAAATGGGCACGTACCATCCGCTGGGTAGGTGGAGTTTGCTGTCCATGAGAAACCAGCAACACCCCTCTTGTGGTCGTTGTTAAGTTTGCCGGGCTCACCATTGCCTGCACACCTGCCGGCACTTCTGACCGCAACAGCTGTCGACACACTTGCCCGCTCTTACCATCTGCTGCTGTCGTCAGCTTGATCATATTGTCTGGCTTGGCTGTCAAGCACTGCAAATCCCTGGCACCACAGAGTAATTTACCGCTGCTGCAGCCAGTGCAGCTGCTGCAAGTTTTCAGGGGCACTCTTCAGGGCAATGGCACACGTATGGCACAAGGTCGCTGGCTTGATCGGTGGTAGCGGTGTTGCACTGGCAGCATACGGTGCTCACGGCTTCAAGCCTGCAGATGAGCACTTTGCTGAAGTTTACAGACGGGCCAACCAGCAGCAGATGTGCGTATGCTACGCATTTCAGATATAGGCTCCCTTGGCTCACATCCTCACCCTTGCGCTTGGGATCATCATTCAGGTATCACGCATTTTTATTGGCACTGGCTCCTATAACAAGGTAGGCTGCTTTGGTGAAAATTGTAAAGGCTTATGCAGCACTTCACGCCTGCTTTCCTTTCAGAATGTCCAGCAATGGTTCATACAAGACATCCAGCGCCAGCTTCTTGACGACAGCAATGCTCATGCCCTCTGCCAGCCAAGCAGTCCTTACTTCGACCAACCATGTCGTTTGCCAGGTGCACATGTTGAGTGCTCTCTGACCACGGTGGTTCACGCAGTTGATGTGTGAGCAGCAGCCACCAGAGCATTGGCTCTTGAGTCGCTGCAGCTGCTGCTGCTGCTGCTGCTGCTGCTGCTGCATACAACAAGCCAGCTATGTCACGTCATCATGTCAAATATCGCAGAATGATCTCAATCATGACAGATGCTAGACCTTGACTGTTGTAAACCAGGTCTGTAACAAGCAGAGCTGTGCTTGCGTCTTGCTACTGCAAAGCTGTGCTTGCATCTTGCTTATGCCTGATGAGGTCATTGAATCAGGGAGTGAAACCCCTGGACTTGTTGTCTACGACCTTTGTGTCCTATGCAGGAGGCCAAATATCACAGGAGGTCTTGCGCTCGCCGGCGTGTTGCTGTTCTCTGGCAGGTTGGTTGAAGGACAGCCTCAAGCAGCTGTACTCTGAATGCTGCGACCAGTAGCAGAACACACAACTAGATTCCCTGCAGTATCTCGACAAATGTTATGCCATGCCTCTGTTAGCAGCGCATAAACAACTTTGGCAAAGCCCTGTGTTATATGTCCTGCGTCAGAGCCTCACTGTTGCTACCTGTCACAATAGGCTCCAGGTAATACAGCAGTACTTGCAAGCCTAGGCATGCATACCCTTGCATTTGATTAATCACAGACCCATCAATGCCACTGCATGTATCTGCAGTGCAAGTAGGTTGTGAGTGAAAACGCATAGGATCCTGCACTGGACTATCTGTCTCATTGCTGAGTATTTATATGCTGGTTGCCCCGTGTTGCATTTCATGCAGTTGCTATGCTGCTGCGCTTACACAAGACAGACGATTTGGCAAGTTGGCCCCATATGGGTGAGCACTACAGAGTCCATGATTTGCAAGATCGAGAGATGACACCATCCTTCTTTCAGCAGTTCAGTGCTTCATATAGTTTGTTACGTCATGCGCTGAAAATGCAGGCCAGTGAGCGCCCATACCATGCATGGTACTAGTTCCACATTGCAAGCAGTACTGCTGTGTTGCCTGCAGCAGTGCCTTTCCAAGTATGTTTGTATCCTTCTAAGGTCTCAACACTAATATGCCTGCTCAATACTGTGCACAAGTGCACTGGCAACATACTGCAGTAGGGTTTGGCAGTGATCAACATGTTCATATTAGCACTTCCTGATATCAAAAACAGCCATGATGCCGTGCTGTTATTCTATGGACAGTATTGTGTTCTGCCGCCTGTTGCTCATCGCAGGGGTTTCAGCTTGATCGCAGCCTGGCTTTCGCTGATGCTGTGAAAGACTGCACTTTACACGCATTGCGTCTCTCTTTTTCTGCGGCACAGAATCACCCCAATTCACGCCAAACGCCGGGAATACAACACTCAACTTCACTCTTGCGTCTGTGTAGCAGGATCTTTTGCGCTGCTTGGAAACAGGGCTTCGCAGTCGTGTGCTGTTGTATTCTCGGAACTGGAGGGCGTTAGAGGCAATCTCGTTTCGATGGCAGATTAGCAGAATTATTGGTACTGCAAGCAGCGTTGCTGTAAGGCCCGCGCACCAAGCGTTCGGTTGACCGGTGCTGTATGTACCGTTGACGATTGACAGGGTGGGATGCTACAGGTTATGCGTTGCGCATTCACTGTAACAGCATGCAACGTACCCGTATGTGCAGGCGTTGTATAGGCCCGGTGCCAGAAGTGTAAACCGCTGCTACACGCTCTCTGCGGTCTGCGGTCACACGAATAATGCATCAGGAGTTGTACCACCTCATAATAACAGTATGCATAGGAGATGGATGTGGATTGCCATAAGTCAGCAGGAACGGTATCTCTAGCCTCCAACTGCACCTGCAGGCAAATCAATCACCACAACAGATTCTGTACACTGGCAGGTGACCACCTGACCAACAGGGATGGGGTCATCATGCAGGTACCATTGCAATAGGTGCGAAGATAACAGAGGATAGAACTGCAATGAGAGCTGTCTAGCGCTTTCTGTGGTCCTTGACTCGGCAAATGCTGGTGGCAGAGTCTTTTCGACTCAAGCAGGATTGCCGCTGCAATAGCTGCAGACCACGTTGTCAAACCAAGCGTGCACCCAGTTCTTTTGCGTTCTGAGCTTTATCAACAGTACCATTATCATCGCCATCTCCACCGCTATGGCAGAATTGGGCAAGGCCGCTGGGACCTTACTCTCCATATTGGATTGTGAGCTGCTGGTGCTCCCTCATGGCTCACGCAATTGGTAAAACAAATACGTAACTCGCGTTTTTCACTGTGTACATATTAATAGGTATAAAACCATTAGAAGCCTGTAAACGCACAATCCCCTGCTTGACTATGGCCCCTTGCGTAAACCTGGTTACTATCACAAGCAGCGCCTCATGCTAGTTGCAGAGCGCACAGATGATAGCAGAATGCATCCATCTTAGACATAGTAACAAAACGCAGTGTTGTGGGTGCACTACTCATTTTGGCTGGCGCGGGTCTGAGACCATCTCACTCTCTGAATTGAGCAGCAGATATGTCTAACGGCTGCTTTTTGAACGGTAGTGGAATGTTATGTAGACCTACGAGCCTGATCAATCGCCCTCGGCAGGTGGCACCTCAGGGTGCCTGGTTGTGATGTTTTGAAACGAGATGCTGCGATATTACTCAACAGTGATATTATTACTGCTGATTTGCTTTTTTGAAACCGATACAACAGCTGCACGCCTGCCACGCGCCATCGGCCCAGTTTCTGCTTTTTGCAACGGGGCAAACTTTCAGCAAAGCTGTCGCTGGGGCGTTGAAGAAGCTCCCAACCGTCCCCTCACTCTATCTGGCAGCTGGCCCACTGCTAATGGCTTGTTGCCGGTTATCGCGTTGCCTCCTGGTGCTGACAGTGCAGCAAGCATCTCCTCAGGTGCAATGTTCTTTCAGCTTGCCAGGGCCCATATGCGGTCAAAGAGTGCATCATCATCCTTACTTTGCTCTATGGCAGTAGAACCGCAGCTGACTGATTCAATACTCACACGAGGTTGTGGTGATTGCAGGCTTCTCCCTGTCGCTGCAGCGGCTGGTATTGGAAAATGCAGCTCTAGCACAGCCTGGCGCGTCACCCGCGCCTCTTTTCTGGCCTGTCAATATGTTTACAGCCTTTGGCACCAAGCTTGAACTCGTTGATGTCAGGTTGATAGTGGCAGACCAGGACTTTCAGGCGTATCTGTCTTACTTCCAACGGCTACCGCAGCCACCAACGATTTTCTTCACAGTGCGTTACCCATCCGCCACATGGTGTTGTATGATTGCCACATCACTGTGCGCTACCGGGCCTACCGTGACAGTTTTCGAGCGAACTCTGTAGCTGCAGGAAGCAGGGAATCATCCAAGGCTTGTGACAATGGTTTACAGTATCACCTCTTCATGGCCTCACTCCTAGTAATCTGTTGCAGGCTACGTAACCACGACATTGTCAGTTTGGTAATCTGTGTGACGTAAGTAAAGTATCAGCATGTGGAGCTTCAAATTGTGAGTGTGCCCTTTTGGTGCAGGATGGCAGAACCTTCCTGCAGAGTCCTGAATGGTCAGACGAGCAGACAGTGCTGCGCTCTGTGACGCTCCTGGGTGGCAGCTGCAGCAAGGATGCAGGTGCAGCAGCTCTGCAGCTTAACACACAGCAGCCTGATGGCAGTGATTGCAATGTCTACACAGCAGATAACAGCACACTCATACCAACCCTCAAGCTCCGAGGTTCTGAAGCAACAGAGAGGTTGATGTTGGTATTGCTGGTCTCCAACGCCACGCTGGGATTTGAACTGCAGCCTGGTGCAATTGATATCAAACGGCCTGTGATGGTGGCAGGGTTCAACAGTGTACCTACGTCTATTGACTTCGGCATGGTAAGTGGGCGATGCCGATCAAGTGCCACCTCAAATGTACTCCTTCGTGTCACACTTGGCCATCGGGCTGCAGCACTAAAGCTCACTAGCACTGTGCTATATGAGTATAGTTAGTATTGTATTTTATGGGCTTCACAGAGCCAGCTGCCTGCTCCTGTTGCATCCAAAGCTGCCTGGCATGGACGGCTAGTGGTCTGCAGCTTGACCAAACTGCCGAGGCCAACAGCAAATCATGACCGTGTCCTCTATACCACTGGTGTGCATCATGACTTACTCTGCTGTGTACATTTTCCTGCTGTCTGACCATGCTCCGCTCAATGTTTATACCAACTTGTGCAGGTGGTGAATCAAATAAATGCTACCGCCAAAAGTGCACAGGTCAGTTTTGTGTTTGCTGCTGCCAGTGGGTGTTGCTGATGTCTGGCGCTTACAGGGTCTCAGTCGCCTCTGCATGTCGGCAGTAGCTGCAGTGCTTGTCATGCATGGCTACTTTGTACCCTGCATGCGTAGCCGTGCACCAGTAACAGGAACAGGTAGTGACAATCAGGTCTGCAGGCACAGAGGCATACCCCCGCATTGATGCATTTTGTTTTCTTGAAACACCTGGACTGGGTTATAATCTTTCTTTGCTCGCTGCTTATAGGTCATTTGGCAGAGTTTGTACTTGGAAAATCTGAGTCCTGCAGATGCATTGGCGTCCACACTGGCACCTCCATACAGCGGAGCTGTCTCTGCAAACATATATGCCATCTACTGCAGAAGGTGCGGGGTTGGTGTATGCTTAATGCTGTGTATCTCAGCTGCCCATAGTGCTGAAGAAGCTGTGTTGTGCTGGCCTGTGTCCCGTTTTGTCACCACCCTAAACCATGGCGTGACCGGAGTTCAAGGCTCAATGTCATGTTGTTGGTTGCAGGAGCAATCAAACCTGTTTGAATCTGTACAACACCACCAGTGTGTTAGCAACCACACAAGAGATGGACTACTTGACATGTAAGCGATAGACAGCATTGCTGTTGGAGAGTGTGGCATGTTTGGCGCATGGTCCTTTGTTGACACAGCAGAACATGGGGCTTCCTATGGTGATAAGGCTCAGGTGCTGGGTGTCGGACTTGATACGCCTTGGCTGTACATCTCACCCCTTCTCTGAAGGGCTTTCTTGGTTACCTGCCCTGCTCTGCTTGTTGTCTGCTGCAGTTATGTATTCCATGTATAACTCCCCACTGCCCAACATGCGACAGATCACGGACTTTTACAACACAGAGCTGAAGGTCACGGTGCTAGATGTGAGTTATTGCTAGCAGCCTCACTTTTGTCAGTGTGTCAGCGGCAGGTGTTGGATTGTTCATGGCCATGTGTCAAGCATGTGGCATATCAACCCTGGTCGTATGCAAGTCACAGTGTGATGATCACCACCCACACATAATAAAAATAAATAGCTTGATGCATGCTTCGGCTGCAGATGACTCCTGGACCTGGTGGCTTTGGCATGACTCTGCACAACATGTCAACATCAGCTTGGAAGATCCACAATAGTGTTTTTACTGACAAACCAGTAGTGAGCATATCCAAGAAGTTGCCATTTCCTGAGGGCCGACCACTGGTGGTCACCACCACCAAAGCTGCGCCATGGGTGCAAGGCGTAGACAGCTGCAGCAGCATGCAGGTGATCATGCCTGAGAGGTTAGCGATACATTATTGCAGGGGACGTTTGCTGTTCACTTCTGTCAGGTGATACCTTCATTGTCCTCACAGGTTGCATTTATCATAGTGGGCTCCCCACTTGTTGCTGTCTGTCAGTCACTGAATTGCAGTGTTGCAGGTGTTGATATGTGTGGCGCTTGTCATCTGCATGCAGAATGCTCTGATGGCTCCATCTGAGGAGGACAGACTGCATGTATGGATGCTTCTCAGCAATGTCAGCATCAACCCACCGACAGACCCAGATTGTTGGCAGAATCGGTCAATGCAGTACACTACACAGATCTATGGTCAAGTGCATGCTGAGAAGGGGCAGCCAATAGGAACGTCAGGGTCGGATGCCGCCACAGTGTCCTCCATGTTCTCCCTGAGCTGGAATTACATGCGATCGGCCCTGGAGTTGCCAGCTAATGCAGCTGAACGGTTTTTACAGATACAGAATGTATCTATGCAGCAGCTGGCTCAGGGACCAAATGCAGCTAGAGCAGCAGGTATGAAAGCAGGGCAAGGTGAAGATGGACCAACACCGCCTGATACCTGGACCATACTGTTGTGGTCAGTCAACAGGTAGGCATCCAGCATAGTTGTTTGCTTCCCGTGCTAACCTGTGTTGCTGCTTCTGTTGCCATGCATCTGTTGCTCCTCTCTTCTCTTCCTGGTGGATACAGTGTTATGTTCTGGTATGTGGGCAGTCGTACAGCGTTTTTATGGGCACAACACAATACAACTTGCAGCACACACTATGTTGCTACCAGCAAACACCATATTGCATATCAACGAGAGCAGCCTAGCACTGTTTCTACCTGCGATGCCTCATGTTTCTGCGTGGTGTTCTGCAGATCATGGCAGGGCAACGCACTGTACCTCAGTGATGTGCTGCTTCTGGTGCCCCAGCCGGAGTACGATTTCATCCGGGAGACGTCACAGACCTCGAACTCTTTTGTGGTGCCGCTGGCAGGTTGGTTTGTGGTTTCTGTTGACATCACAGCATAACCTGCTGGCAGGTTCAGTGATGATGCTGGGCTCATGCATTCCCTTGCAACATGATGGACAACCAACCCGCAGTTAGATGCAGTTGAATGAAGCATTGTACACAGTGCCTCTGTGGTAAGCTTGTTCAGGAACTTGGTGTTGGTTTCCAGATTGTTGCTGGTGCTGCATGCAGACACTGTCGGCTTGGCTTTCACTGGCGTCTCTGTACAAGGAAGTGTAGTCAGCATCCAGTCACTGCAGGGTCCCGGTCTGACCGGTGAAAACGTCATGTTGCTGGCAGATGAAGGTGCCACAGCTGCTATGCCAGAAGGCCACACATGGCCGCTATCTGTGACAGCAGCACCCATCAACAATGTGTTTCATGGGCATGGAGACGATGCAGGCAACCGAACGACAGTCCTCGCAGCAGCCATCGTTGGCAGTGTGGGCGGTTTGGGGCTGTTGGTCCTTCTGGGCCTCTGTTGGTGGTGGCATAACAAAAGGAAGCAGCGTCAGCAGGATGCAGCCACTCTCAAGCATGATGTCAGCTTCCCTCAACCTATTGCTGATGCAGGACACTCAGCTTCTGATGTTTATGGGACTCAGTACTACAATGTCTTTGATGCAGCAGGTTTTCAGACCAAAGAAACCATGATAGCAGTGAATGCTGAGGTGCGTGCTGGAGTGCAGTATCAGCAGCACCAGGACGTTGATGGCGGAGATCAGCTGCAGCGGAAAACATCCAGCAACCCTGATCAGGCCCCAGGAAGCACAGGTAACAGCAAGCTTTCCAAAGGAGAGCTGCCCTTGACAGCCTCAGACACCACAGGCACCATTGCCAGCGGCCTGCAGCGATGGAAGTCAGCCATTAGCAGCACTACCATGCAGATGATGGAACGCCGCATTCATATGACAGGTACAGCTACTGGTGCTTCAGGGAGCTCCGCCAGCAGCGGCCATATGCCAGCGGTTGACGAGGTGCAAGCAGGCGCAGTTCTTGGACGGAGCACCAGTGCCAGCAGCAACCAACAAGCAGTTAGCTGTAAGCGGTCAGCAGCTGATGGCATGTTGAGCGCTCCTGTAACAATGGCATCCAACTTGCAGCTGCAGGAACTAATTGGTCAAGGCAGCTTTGGGTGTGTATACTCCGGGACCTGGCACGGCAAGCGTGTTGCAGTCAAGGTCATGCAGCTGCCTGCCAATGCACTGTTAGGCTCTCAGGACGGCGAGGAAGCCATACAGATTACACAGCAGGGCAGGCGACCACAAGTCAACAAGACGTCACACATGGCGATCATGGAGACTGTTGTGAGCAGCACCATGAGCCACCCCAATGTGGTGCAGGTGTACACCTACATGCTCAATCCTCTGACTGTAGATGTAGCAGGCCATAAAGTAGTGGGGCGTCCCAAGGCAGGGGATCAGCTGCAGGGTGGCGTCAACAACTCTGCACCTCAGAGTGTCTCAGGGTGGGAGCTGCGCCTAGTTATGGAGTACTGTGATCAGGTGAGTGCAGCTGTTGATACCAATGATGAAGCCTGCCAGTAACAGGAGCTGCAATAGCATCACACATGCCAGGATCCTCTACCTACATTATGTAGTGTACTGCATCCTGCAAGCTTGCATACAATATGCGAGTGCTAATTCGGGCTTTCCTTGGTGCAGGGAACTTTACGGGAAGCTCTGGATCACAAACTTCTGATACGAGATCGCTCAAAAGTGTTCCTGCAGCCCTCGATTGTCCTCAGCTTAGCACATGACGTCTCAGCAGCCATGCTACATCTTCACAGTGAAGGGGTAGTTCATGGTGACTTGAAAGCAGCAAATGTGCTACTCACAAGGGGAGGGGATGATCCTGGGAACGTCTGGGCAGCTACTGTAGGCTTCAAAGTCACAGCAAAGGTCGCAGACTTTGGTTTGGCTCTGACTTTGGATCCCAATGACACACATGCTACTATGGCGGCAAGGGTAAGTTCATGCCTCCCATTTTTCATCATGCTGTCCACTTGGTGCATCCCAGTACCTCCAGGTGGTCTCAGAGCACAGCATCTGTGCCTGCATCTGGCTCTAGTGTATTGTTGGCCGCCATCTATGCTTGCGCATCTATTCTTTTCTCAAGCATAATCCTGGTGTCGTAACGATTTGCAGGGCACCCCCACCCACATGTCACCAGAGCTGTTCATGTCTGGTCATGTCAGCAAGGCCAGTGACGTGTATGCATACGGCATCCTCCTGTATGAAGTCATCACTGGTCAGCGGGCATATGCCGGTGTGCCTATACCACTGCTCCCTCATGAGGTGGCACGTCAGGGTCTGAGACCAACGTGGCCACTAGGTCTGCCACAGGCTTATCAGGATCTGCGGCAGTTGGCTGAAGCATGTTGGGCTCAGCAACCAGGCAACAGGTGGGATAGCCAGCATCTGGTCAAGGGGTGATATTGGGGCAGCAAAGCTGCTGGGTTTGCACTGTGGGCATGATACTGTTAACATGATGTTTTCCTACTGATGGTGATCGTATCTTGCAGACTCGTCCTTATGCACACGCTGCTTGCCTGTTTCTGTTCTACTTGTATTCCAGGCCAACCTTCCTTGAGGCGTTCAACCTGTTGGATGCCATGCAAACTGGACGCCCCTTGCCAGCTCTGCTGCAAAAGCAACAGCAAGCAGCACTGCAGACTGCAGAGCAACAAACAGACCAACAGCAACAGGTGGGCCGGCGTTCAAATGAGCAAAAGCAGCTTGCCATGATGCAGCAGCAGTTAGAGGAGCGCTTTGGGCCCGCAGAGTCAGCTAAGCAGCCTCCCGCTGGTGGCAAAGACATGGACTGGAGTGAGGTGACTTATGGAGGGGGATGATATAAGCGGACTGCAATTCTGACCTATTGGCACCAGAGTTCTATGCTAACACTGTGACCTGTTACCTGCTCAACAGCAGCGACTTTGTTGCCAGCCAATTCTGAGTAATCATTTACCCAGTAGCTGGGGGTTGCTTTGTGTTCCTGGGTGTCTTCAAGTGGTGCCTCTGTGGTATTTTTTCCAGTAATTGGTGTACATGTAGTTTTATGTTGTGAGCTGTTTATAGCTAAATTTCAGCCACGTTGGACATTGTAGCCTTAAGGCACTTTCTGGAATGGTTTGGGCTGGCAGTGGGCATGGTGGTTGCTTTCGTCATGCGTGACAGCTTGTTGTATACTGATTGTATTCTGCCAGGCTCTTGCAGTTACTTTGAACTCTGTTCTCACACAACCATGGGAGCAAGAGCTTGGCGTGACTTGATAGTATCACAAGAGTGGCTGTCTCTGGTCCCATATGTTACTGCACACCAGTGCTGCCTGGCGCACTGTACAGACAGCAACAGGTTTGCGATGTTATGATCTGCCAGGCTTTGCAACATGTTTATAACCTTTCTATCGCTGGTTTAACGACTTGCACTGGAGCCTGGGTGATGTTGAGACCAGCTTGAGCAAACTCTTGCAGTCATCATTTGTTAGAAGATCTTCCGTATCATCTGATTGAACATGCTGCCGTGTTATTCCTGATGAGTTCGTTGCCCCGGGTGCAGGGTGGGGCATGACTGTGGTCAGCCTGTTGAGGTCATTGGCAAGCAAGTTCATTTACCCAACTAATGCTGCTGTTTGTTGCAGCGCTGGGACCGTAAGCTCAAGATCTGTGAAGTGGAAGGTAGTTGGGTTCACATGTGTGTTCTTTTGGCAGAAGTTGTGTGGGACCCATATGATCTTCTGACAGCAAGCAGCACTCAGCAATTCATTGGTGAACCACAGTTCGGGGTAAGCTCATGTCAAGCTAACCTCCCTGAGAGGACCCTGGGCACTGGGACGATGAACTTGCCCAAAGTCAATCAAACATCATACTCAGACACAGACCTGATTGTTACTGCACTATACATGAGGATTTGCACTCCACAGGTTGTAGTTCTGAAGTTTGTGTAGCTCTCATATTCTTGCACCGTCATTACAAGCAGTTGTGCTTTGGTCCAGTGATGTGGTTAGCTGGGTCTCAAACCAACTCTACTTTACAGCACGCGGCAAAGCCCATGATATTTGATGCTGTAGCATCAACGGTGGTTGACCACTGTAATTGGGTGTGTTGGTGGCGTGCCTGCAGCAGACATTGTAGGACATATAGTATATGTGGGAGGCTCCTTCTTATGCGGCACAGGCAGCGGATTGGTGAATTTTCTGCTTATGATTACTTGCTCCGCAGTTATGCAGTTGGTTTTGGGTATTTTAGACTGGTATATAGGATACATAGAAGCACAAACAAAGCATATACATGACAGAACATGGGTATGCATCATGCATCTATATGTCAGGGTTGGGTGAGTCACCAGCATGAGTCATGGCTGTGCTCAAAAAACAAAGTCTTCAACCACAGCTATGTATTTTCTGTCGTGCATATTGCATTGCTGGCAGCCGCGTAGACGCGGACGACAGCTGTTTCCGATGTCGTAGTGACATAACGTTGCTGGACCTTTCACGCGCTCAGCGTTCCCCTGCACTAGTAGAGCATTTTGTTAAAATTGAAGATATGTGTGCATGGCCACATGACAACTAGTCTATCTGATCTCAGATTAGCTTTTCTCGTCTGTGTTGTGTTGCTTGCCTCCCA
>LWCB01012169.1:0-19802 GCA_001630525.1 Coelastrella sp. M60
CATCCCTGGATGCCAGTGTTGGACCACGGCAACTTGCACTGAGTGTGGTAGTTAAATACTAGGCACTCCGTGTGACAAACTTTGTATAATACATAAAATACTTTCAAAGTCATAGCAAACTTTGTATGATACCCAGATGCCTGGTTCTCTGCTTCAGGACCCTGTTCGTGTCAAGCTTGCAAGCTTGAGGTGCCATGCACACATTACTGGTTGAAGGTTTGAAAGGTTACAGCAGTAATTGCGTGACCTAAGCAGCCCATGATGCACAGGAAAGCAACCATGCTGCTGTAGACACTGTCTGACAGGCAGGACCGTCCCAGTAGGCAGGACCGGGTAAACCCCAAGACAGCAAGCCAAATTTGGCCCGTTGGAACCAACAACAGGTTGTGGTGACGCCGAGATCTGGCACAGTCGCCTTATGTGAAGCATTTCAATTACATCGGACATCTTACAGGATGTCACCATCAATAGCAGTCTACAGCATGCACAGCCTGGAACGCCTATGAAGCATATTGCCGGCTTTTCAGCACGGCTTCAGTCACGCAGATGACCCTGCTCAATGATTGCCCCTCCCCCAACTACAACTACTGTCCAGCATTGCTGCTGCCATCCTCACAGAAGGTGATCAAGCACAGGCAGGATCACAGTTGATGATAGCAGATCACTGCGCTCGCAACCATCAGGTCATATGCTCAGTTGACTCAATCGCAGCTGGCAATACATCTACACTGCTTCTGTTGCTGCTTGGATCTACTGCAGCGTCTTCACTTGACTGATCTTCAGAATCAGCCAATGAAACTGCAGATGCAGCCCCTTGCCTCCGAACACGCTTGAATCCAGCCATCAGAAGCTGGTCGTCATCCCCTTCCTCTGTAAGGTCCACAACAGCAGCAGCAGCACTGGTGTCCCGCTGGGCAGCTGCATCCTGCACTGGTGAACTCTCCTGCAACTGCTGTAACTTCACCGCCCTCAGCTTTCTGAGTGGGGTTGATTCCTGCTGAAGCTGCTTCCTGACTGCTTCTTGAGCTTCAGCAGCGGACTTGCGCTGTGGCCTGCTCGAACCACCGCCAGAACCACCACCACTACCACACCGCGCTGACTTTGACGCACGACTACTGCTGCGCTTGTTGCTAGCACCTGCTTGGTCATCAGCAGCATTGTCATCACCCGCTGCTGCATCACTCAGCTCTGACGCTCCATGCTTGCGCTTCTGAGCGCCGCTCCTAGGAGCTCGGGTTCCTCCATAAGCAGCAGCAGCAGCAGCTGACTTGTTCACTGCAGCACCCCCGCCGGTGCTGTTTGTCTGCTGCTGACCACTGCCAGTGGTTTCAGCTGCTGCAACCGCTGCAGCTGCCGCATTGCTACCAGAAGCACCACCCTTAGTGCCTGCACCGCCGCCCCCTGCAACGGCAGAGGGTTGACCGGCTGTGCCCTTGTTCTTGCGCTTGGTGCCTGCACTGCTCTTTGCTGCTCCACTGCCAGCTGCTGAAGGTCCTGGATCCGCACCCTCAGCAACACCTGCCTCTGACAGATGTTTATTCCAGTAAAACCCATTGCCTTTAGTCTGCATTTGCAAAAGCAGGCAGGCAGCATGTGCATACTTCCGTTGAGGCCAATTTGATTAGTCATATGCCAGCGAGCAGTGCCATACATCGACCATGACACCAAAAGCTACAACTGAAAGCAGACAGGCAGCTAGCTGAGCTCATGGCACACTTGACATCTTACATACAGGACACGACTCCACCGCATGTCAGCTGCTTACCAGGTCAACAGCATTGCCAGCGTCTTTACACCAGAAGCCAATGCCCTTTTCCTTGCACTCTTCATGTATGGCCTCGTACTCTGAGATCGTCACTTGCACCATGCCTTCAGCAACAGGGCTTGCTTCTGCAGCTGCCAGGCACAGGCACTCCCCAAGGCAAGCAGACAACATGGGGGAGACTGCATTGCCAATCTGTACAAGCAACACAGCAGTGACTTACTCAGACTGCCAGCGCTTGTCACCATGCTCTGTGTAGAACACCACAACAGCACATAGGCCAGCAGGACAATAAGAAAGACAACCATCTATATCCTGTTCAGTCCAAAGTCCCCAGACAATCTGTTCACCTGCATGTAGCGTTCATCTATAGCTGCAGCGCCCTTGCCATGGGAGCCATTCCTGCCCTTGCCTCCCAGCCCAATGAACACGTGATAATCTGGGAAGCCCTGCAGCATGAAGAACAACAATGACTGAACACCTAGAAATAAACATTATGTCGCCTTTTGTGCCTGCAACAAGTAAGTGGATACAATGGGAGGCAACCGCTTGGATAAGAGGCATGATCTGCAGAAATGTGCCAAATCACCTGACAACGGGCATTCTCCCTCACAGTCAGCACACGGTCCTGCTCTGGGTGCAGCAGCTGGAGGTTGTGTGGCTCAGCACGGGTAACCACCGTGGTCTGAATCTCATCATACCAGATACGGCCAAAGCACCCATGGCGCCCATTGCTCAGGCCATTCTTGTAGGTCACACACCACCTGCAGATAGCAAAGGAAAGATGAGACAAGGTGTGGCAGGCTTCACATCACCTCGTATGGCCAGGAGCTCACTGAGCCGAGGGCGAATACAGATGTGATCACATTTGTGATCATTGAGCTCATGCGACCGTTGTTTACATCTTCATCCTGGCTCAGCAGACGTGTACATGGATGATGTAAGAAAGTTAGGGGCTCCTGTGCATCTGAGCTGTATTTCTCACCTTGGGCAAACCAGATCTCCTGTGCTCAACCAGAATGTTGCCGATGAACAGCCAGCCTTCACAGAACCACGCCATCCTCCACGAACTGTGTCTGCGTACCAGTCCACCCTGAAAGTCTTGTCATTGCCATTGTTGGATCTCAAACCCTTCGGCGGTCTGGGTGGCATACCTCCACCAGGGCATGCACACTGCAGCAATCAGCAGGGTCACGCAGCAACAATATGTTGTGGCTGAGAGTCAAGGTGTGTAGCTACATACTTGTGCAACAGCATGCAGCATGACAGAGGTGTGGGAGCTACGCTACATTCAGTATCAATATGATATACTTGTGATATCCGTATGGCATTTGCACTGCAGCACTGCAGTTCCTAGGCCTATTTGCACGGGCAGTGACTCACGTTACAAGGTATGTCTGCAAAGATGTACTCGATTGGATCTGTCTCCTCTCGCTCCTCGACAGTCATTTTGTGCCATGCAGACACCTTTGCATCAATCTGGCTCTGCAACCCACTTTCTGGCTTCTGGTCTGAGTGCCATGATCCGGCACAACAAGTCTCTGCACAGGACCCCAAGCAGCATCTGTGATCAGGTGACCTTATCATAAAGCCATTGGCAGCCTGCAGTTCTGCCCACGTGGTCGAAGCTAGTGCAAAATCAACATCTCATGGTCTGCAAGGTATGCAGTCACAAGCTTCATCGACTGACTAGTTGCACTACAGGCTGGCGCTGCAGCGCAAAACCTACTGTTGCTGTGTGTCACCACTCCAGGCATGTCTCTGAAATTGGCTCCCTTCACTCTGGGCACAGCACACATCCGACCATAGTCATCAGCATTGCACATCAGGGAGCGGTGGTCCCTCAATGGAGCTTCGGCTTGCATCCGGGCGGCTGTTGACAGTAACTTCATACGGCGCTGCAGCAGCAGCCATTCACAAAGCAGATGCTAAACAAGATCGCCAACAACCCTGTTTGGGGCCAGTGACTAGCCTAGTCACTGGGCTTTGATACACTTTCAGGAGCGATGCAGAAGCTGGAAATGCAGAGCTTTCGCCCAATGACTCTGCATCGAATTGCATCACGGCAGACAGATTCCAGCATGCTACTCTGTTTTACCTTGCCAAGCATCATTGCCGTAGTTATCTCTTCGCTATCTCTCAGCAGATGCATGACATCTCTCATCACTGGATCATCTGTCAAGCTGTTGACGTGGCTCTGCCAAGTCTGGTTGGCAAAATTCTTGGACTCTTTCACTTCAGCTGCCAGCTCTGCGATACAGACACGAACAAGAATCAGTGCAACTGTGTCAGATGCTGACTGCAACTATCCCAGCGTGCAGGGTAAGGCGCAGCTACCCACACGTGGTCAACAGGGACAAGAGTCTAGGTCAACCCCATGTCAAGCCACGGATATGCATGATGAGAGCCGTCTTGCCCTGATCGCATGCTGCTTACCTGCATTATCTTGTGCGGCATTGTCATCCATGTCATCGTCATCCTGGACAGGCTGCTCAACCTCGTCCTCCTCGTCTTCAGCTTCCCCGTCCCCTCCATCTCCTGAAGCAGCAGGAGTAGCTGCCGGTGTGGTTGCTGGGGTGCTCTTGTTGCTGCTCTTGCCCTTTTTGGCACCCTTGGATGTGGTTGCTGAGCTCGGGGTGGGTCCCTTGTTTTTGCACAGGACTTTCATTCCAAGAGCAATCACCTGCAGGCGGCCCATACCAAGCAACTCAACAATAAGGCAGCCGTTAAAGCAGCAATGCAGAGGTGTTTGCCAACAATGACATCAACCTTTGGTGACCTGATAGATTCCCTGCCTGCTGGCAGCCGCACAACAAACTTGTCAGTGGTAGCTGAGTGATGACCAGGCAGGCACCAGCAGCAACCAACACATCACAAATACTCGGCTGCAGACGTCGTCATCCTTTAAGTCTTGGAACAAAACTGCTTACCTTCATCAAGTCCTGATCTTCTTCTTTCTCCAGTTCATCAGCCACACACTGCATCTTCTGCCACGGAGCCATAGCAGCATCTGCATGGACCGCGCGAGCCACCAGTGCTCTGCACACAAAAAGACAGTCTCAGTCATATCCAGCTGCAGTCTGCTGCAGTCTGCTTCCCTGCAGGTTGAGGCACCTCTGCTGTATAACACACCGAGTACAGTTGGCCCCTCCTAGGCTGGCAAAAATCAAGGTACTCCCAAAGCAGTCCAGCTGATACGTTGCCATGCCATCACTCACCTGCTGTGTTCTGCAGGGGATCTGCGCAGGTACGCTTGCGTGACATGCCTGGGAGGGCATGCGTATGAAGTCCTGTCACTCTGCAGGGTAAACAAGACACAATTGTCACAACCATCAGTCCCAACCTGTAGTCCTTCAGGATCAGCAACAGCGTCAAAAAATGCATCAAATCAGGGTACCGCCACATGTATTGCCATCCAGGTAGCCTCATACAAAGCGAAGGATAGAATAGAGCATGCACGCCCACCTCGTCAAAGTTGTCAACAGCTGGTAAGTCTGTTAAGACATCGCCCATAAGCACCATGGGGTGACGCCGTTGCTCATCAGGCAACTCCTGCAGGTGCAAAAGTGGTATGAGCCTCCAGCTCATGCACAGGAAGGCATGCGGACAATCTGGATACATAACCATCAACAATGTAAGGCAACTGTAGCCAAGATGTCCTACATGTCAGGAGCTGGAAGTTTGCGTTGCAGCAACCTAGCTGCCCATTTCTGTAGACTTGAATTGACGGCATTGCAAGAGAACTCACCACACGGCTGTGAGCAGCGTGCTGAGGAAAGCCCATATTGAAGTCCTTCACAACATGAGTTGGTGCAGGGAATGGCGGCAGCTGCTCTTTCCCACTCAACGCACCCCAGAACAAGGCGCGACGACGACCCTTTCAGCAGAGCAGATACAGAGCAGATACAGAGCAGATATAGAGACTCGCCTATCTTCAACAAGTGTATGGGTCCTTGTCCACTCACATGCCAGGATGCTGTAGAAACAAACAAGCAAGCAAACCCGCTCCGGCCATATGGCCCTTGTAGATGCTGAGCAAGATGTGAGTGACATGGACCCCGGCAGGCAGAAAGCAGTCGGATACTGCAGAAATGAAGTACCAGTGACTTACCTGTGGGCAACCATAGTTTCCTGCAGTGCAGATGCCAGCCCTGCACTGGTAGTTCATCTCAATCATCTGCTGCAATGCATACCTGCAATGATCATAACAACAGGGCAGGAACATTCTCTGATTGAAGAATGGCTGAAGGACATGATCCGCCAGTTTACCTCAAGATCAAGCATGAAGGTGGCATGTCGAATGCTGCTTACACCAACAAGGCATGCTGTTACTGCAGTGGGTAATCTGCAAGTTTGAGCCCACCTTGCATACAAAGCCAGCTCCTTCCTGAACACATCAGTGACCTGTACCACAACAATAAGGGCTGTCAAACTGCCTGTAAAAATTCATGCTTCCAATGACCATCCACCCACAGTCATGTCCGAACATACTCCTACCAAGCAGTGAGAGCTTGAGGTGCGCACTGCCTACTGCAGCTCAGAAGCAGCCTTGAACGTTGAGTCCACTCGGGCTACTCTGATGAATAACAACCAGTTGAACACAACAGCAACTGCACAAACCTGCTCCATCAGGACGAAGGATGGCTTCAGGTACTTAGTGATGTGCACATAGCTCATGACCAGCCTGTTCTTGGGGTCCAGAAGGACTTGCTCCTGCTTTGCATGCCGGTTGAGGCCGCTCATGTTCTGCGACCAACAAAGATACGAGCCAATAGTGCTCTCACTGTTTGAGATCTCTTCTGCTGATCAAGCACACGCACAAAGCCATTTTACAGAGGTGCTGAGTGCAACAGCATTTGATTATCCCGCACCCAGTCGAAAGCCATGCTTGTCAACCCCACACCTGGCATGGCGGTCCGCCTGTCAGAAGGTCCACATCTCCTGGCAAGGGGATGGCTTTGTCAGCAATCATGCGCAACATGAAGTGCCTCATTGGCATCACCGCTTTCTTCTCACACAAGAGAGACTGATGCTCCCAGATCCAATCACTGGACCTGACATGCAGCAGACAGGATATGTAACGCAAGGGGTGTGATCTAACTACAAACTCTTGGCATGATGCACCAACCTGAAACCCTACGACCAACAGTACAGCATGGCGTTGTCATGCACTTTCTTCTTGGACGCAAAAGATGCAAAGAAGATGCAGTACTAGGGTGGAAGATGCAGAGCCAAGCTTACCCTTCTCTCTTGACCTCGTACTCTAGCCAGCACTCGTAATCAGTCAAGCCAGCATCAAGCTGGTTCTTGCTGCTTCCATGTTTCACTCGCACAGCACAGTCTGTGACGCGCACATCCCGAACTTCAAGGACCTGCAGCCACCATGCATTACAGGAGAGTGATGTGAGATGGGCAGTAGCCAACTGCTGGCTGGTGACAATCAACACCCTGCAGGCCAACTTCTGGCGCCTATAGGACAGTAGACGGCCCCACAATCCTGGTTGCCAGAGGACCAAAGTGATGTGATGCACGCAGGTGAAGCCAACAATATACCCCTGAATTACCTTGCCGAGCTCTTGGTCATCAACCCGCTTCTTGCATTCTTCAATGCGCTTCTGCTGTACCTCCACTGCCGTGTCAAAGGCCTTCTTGATGGCTGCCTTCTCTGCAGCACTGCCTACTAGCTCTGGTGCCTCTGGGCCTGTGCCAGCCTGACCTTCAACATCAACTTCTGCCAGACTGTCAATCAGGGCATCCCAATCTGGGACATCTTCCAGGCAGTCAGCATCCTCTGCAATGCAATAGAACAACCTTTCAGTCTGCCGCCCAAGATGCAGGTATATTTCGACATAACAGTGTGATAGACTACCATATTCTGAAATTGCATATGCACTGCTTTGTCAATGATGATTGTGCATCATGATGTTGACATATGGCAGCGCATTGGGACATAAGAGCGCTTGCACCAACAGCATGAAGTATGACCAGCCACCATCACAACACTCAAGACGCCGTTAACAGCGTGATTCGCTGTCCAGCTGGCACCCGCTCACCTTCCAGCCCTTTGGCTTTCACTGCGGCCCAGCCACGTTCTGCCGCTGCAACAAAGATGTCTCCAGAGGTGCCCTCCTGGTTGGCAGTAGTGCCCAAACAACCAACACCCTGCAACACAACAAGCATCATGATGATGGCACAACGGCTCTGCAGCCAAAAGCTACACGCTGCTAAACGAAGCCAGCTTTGGGCAAGCATGAAGGCGGCTCTTGCCGGCTGAGTACACCCTCTGAGTTGTTGATAGGATAGATGCAGAGGTTGAGTGTTGTTGCACCAGCAAAAAATGCTGTCAACTCCATCACACCTTGGGCATATGCCTGCGGCTGTACTTGTGCTGCGGACCATGTTGCCTAATGCTTTCCAGCTTTTGCTGCCAGCCCTGACCAAGGAAAAGGTCAACCTGTTTGCCCCATTTTACCAGCAACTGCAACAGCTCCTCCAGACCCTGGCAGAACACCTGTATAAACACCCATGAGAAGTTGAAATTATAGCACGCTCATAAATCTACTTTTGTGCACTACATTACATCCTATCCTCTCATACCACTCCTGGCGTGCCCAATTGACTGCAGCAAACCCAGCAGAACTCAGCTTCTGAGTGCTGGTTCTGGTAACCTATTTTGTTGTTGACTCGCTTACATAGGCATCACGCTCATTGCAGTTGTAGGTAGCACAGGCCGACTGGTTGATGTCATTTGCCCAACCAGCTCTGATCTCTACATCTCCGCTCCGCCTGCAGATATGGCTCAAGCCACCGCCACCCGCAAAGAGTTCAAGCACATACAGCACCTACAGCAGCAAGAAAAGCAGAGATACGAGGTTACATGTACTTGACTCAGCAGTTTGCGCTTCAGAAACAGTGAGCTCAGAGGGGTTGGCTGACCTCCAAATTGCACTCTACAGAGTGGTGCTGTTCACGCCGTTGGTCCAGCAACTTACCCTGCTTGCAGGGTGGTCAAGCTTCTTCTTGCTGGCACCCCTCATGAGCTTAGTGAAGTTGTTCTCACAACTCTCACGAAGTTTCTTGATGCCAGCTGCTCCCTCCTTCTGCCAAACCTCCTTGTACAGGGGGCTCCACGGCATCCAGTCCTCCCACATGTCTTCTACACTGATGAAGGCTTGAACCTGTGGTATAAGACAATGGATAAACCAACAGCGCTATGATACACTTGCTGGGTATTCTTACAATGCATGAAGAGAGGGTAGGCAGCGCCAAGCCATATCAGTCCTTACAGAGCTTGTGCACCAGTTTGCTGAATATGCAGCACTTGCAAGCAAACTCTGCATGCAGTGCATGTGTTCACTGCCAGCAACAGATACAGAACATATGGACCCCAATGATAGGGTGTACTTGACTCTGAAACAAGTGTATGTTGCAGGCTTCAGTCGCTAGGGCTCACCGTGTACTGATTGTAGAACCAGTCTTCCTCTGGGTTGAACACCCCTTGCAGCTCAGGCACTTGATCAGGGCTGGTCAAACCAGGGGGTATCTGGTATACCTTGGTAACTCTGCATGGGGTTGTGTTCAGCAGTCACGATTGCTCAGCTACAACAAATGCACCAGCGCTTTGTCAACACCATGCGCGTGTGGCTGAGGCACAAGTTCTTGGATAACAGATTGCAGAGCAGCAGACTGTGGTCGCACCTGTCAATAGCACTCAAGTGGTAGCAGTTTTCATATGTGTCGTTGTCGTCTTCACTTCCACACAGCCACAAGCGCCTAGGGTGACTCAGGTGATCCCTGCAGAGGAAAATCGCAAGCTATATCACACAAGCATTTCCTTGCAACCGGGTAGAGCTGCTGCATACACAATACATCCCTGCACTTAAGTTCTCATCGCACATGTTGTACACAGTCCCCTACGCTTGCTATCCTCATCAGGATACATTTGGCAATGAAGTTATTGAAAGTTGTACCGGGGGAGGGGGGAGGTAAGGTGGCACAGTGAAACGTGCTGCCAGATACAGGTCTTATCCTTACCCACTAGGAAGCACACGCAGCTCTCCATTCTCCTTGGGTTTCTTTGGTGCTGCTGCAATCGCGGTGTCTATGTCTTGGTAGTAGTAGTGGCCCCGGAAGAGGAACTCCCCCTGCAGGCACAAAGAATACACAGCGCAGCACAGCACTTTTGGCAGTTACCCACACAATCAACAACTGCCAACAATACAATCAACTGCAATGTTGATAGCCTGTTGTTCTTGTGGCGTGTATACTGGTTATGGCAAAGCTAGCAGGGTGTGTGTATACCGCATTTGCACGGCAGATGGTCTTGATTGCTTGGTGGCTTTGCAATAATCAAGCGAGTGACTCGGGAGGACCTTCGTGTAGTTGTAAGTGCTGCACTACACTGCAACTGGCAGCCAGACATTGAGATCCCAGCTTACCTCTGTGTTCATGAAGATCTCGGTGACTCGGATGATGTTGTCCACTTCCACCTGGCCGCCGCCATTTGCTGTGCCCTTGTTCTTGAATTCAGATACTATAACAGAGTCTCCCAACGAAACCTGTAAAGAGTGGGATGCAAAGAGTGAAATGCAAGGGGGTCTTCATGATATCTGTGTACTCAGTATGCAACAGCTTGCTGAGCTTGGCCAGAATACATACAGACACCAGCATCAGTATGGCAGATGCCAGATTGATAGAATTAGTCACAAGCGCAAGTCATGAGTTTGTAGATCCGCTGCGCTTGCTACTTACAGTGAAGCTTTCCCCTGCTTCTTCGTCATACATAGTGACCTTCTGAAAGTTGAAGACAGCCAGTTGATCATAACGGCCACTGACCTGCAGCAGGATAAGTAACGCAAATTCATCTCAGAATGGTTACACCAAGGTGCTGGGGCTTCCAAATGCGGTTGTATATTTGGAAGATAGCAAGACCGACTCTCTATATGCAAGTGCACTGCAGCTGCTTACCACTTGGTCATTCTCCGTTTTGCGCGCTGGCGCCTTGGCCTCCTTTAAGTCAGGAACACTTTCCACTTTGTTCTGAAAGATGCCCTTGAGGTTTGGATAGTGGGCCAGCACTGCCTCCTGCAGGTAAGCAGAACTCAGATGAGCAGGTGTCGTGCTGCTGGTGTCGACCATGAACTGTAGTGCTCACACGCCAAGTGCAGGGTGTGAATGAATATTACGTTGAACTGTTGAAAATCACATTGGTATAACGATGGTCGAGAGCAGCGAGCCTGCCAATAGACTGTCACCTTGTCCATCAAGGTTGTGCCATCCAGGTGCCAGCACTTGTCTTCAGCGTTGGGCTGAACTGCCTTGTCCTTGAACAACTTTGTAAGGAGTTGTTCTAGATCAGATGAGAACTGCTCCTGACCCCAAACTTGCACATCAAATGACTGCAATGCGTGTTCACGTGATTGCTGCAGCTGCTGTGCTATGGGCACCTGGTTCCGGGTACTGCACTGTTGGTTTGGCCCTGAGCCACCATCAGGCTGACCACTACATTGCTGTGAGGCATGTTTATTTCTCTTTCGAGCGTCTGGGCACTCGTCCCGAGGGCGCTTCATGATCTGGTTTGCCCAAACGGGCCTCACACCTGACACTTGTTGCTAAGCGCGACACCAGTGATAACACAATAGTTCTGATGATATTATGCAATCAACACGAATGCTGTGCGAGCAAACGGCTACAGCTGCATTGCAGAGTGCCCGCTCCCACCTTCAACTCGTTAGCACTGCTAGCGGTTGCTGTCTACAAAGCAGAGGACCTATGCAGACAACACAGCAGGTGAGTTGTCTTGCTTGTAGTGTTCCGGTGATCAATTTCAAAATTCTAGACTTGAAAGTAACAACAAAAATGGAACCATTATCAGCGCTCAGTCGCAGTCCTCGATGTGAGTCATTCATAACTTGATCACGCAATACATCAAGTGAATAAATTGCTCGAGCGGGGGGCGACAGGCTGTCAGGTATTTCAGCGCTTCGTTCAAACTGGTGAAACTCCTTATAGGCTAGTTGAAGGAGACACAGACTGTCTCACTCTGAATTTTGCGTTAGTTCTCTTGTTATGAGCTTGGGCCGGTTGACCTGGCGCGAATGATAGCGATCACTCGTATGTTCGTAGCTTGGCGATCGCTGCTGCTGTCTGCTTGAGGTTGGCAGATATAGCCTGATTGACAAATACTAGCTCAAAGAAACTTCTGATCAGCATCCAAAGTCAACTTGTATGATGAGGCTTGATACTACATGGCATGCTCATTGAGTTTTCAGGAAGCATCAGAAACATGTATATAATCATCTCTGAAAGTGAGGTGCATGCACGCAGAAACATGGTTGATATATGGTCAACGTTGCCGGCCGCTTGTACCAGTCAATATTTACCTGCTGCATAAGAGAACATACTCTTGTCAGACTGTCAACATCCCTTCTCGACTGTCGACTATCACATTTACATATCAACCTGCCAAACTGAGGCATGCTACGCAACCACAATCTGATCAATACATCACATTACACAACGAAGTTGGTTGCAACATATAATATGCCAATACAGCTGTATATAATGTACTGGGGCCGCCACCCAGAGCTATGTCATCAGAACATGGAGTGGTGCTTCTGAACCCAGCTGCAGTCACCATCCAGCTGCGAGTCAATACTACTCTTTTGACCTGAAAAGAACACAGATCACCTTATGGTAAGACTGCAGCAACAGCAAGCCACAGTGCTCATCTTCGTTGCCGCTTGAAGTCCTGCTCTTCGTCCCCCATGCCACCAAACCCACCGCCACCCATCATACCTCCCGGTCCCATGCCTGGCCCCATACCCGCACCCATTGGTCCCGGCCCCATGCCACCCGGCCCCATTGGCCCAAACCCACCAGGACCTCCCATCATCCCCCTCCCCATCATCTGTGCCATCATCATCTGCATCATAGCAGGGTTCATGGCCCCAAATCCAGCACCCATAGGGCCCATAGGCCCCATTGCTGCAGGATTCATGCCCTCCATGGGACCGCCCTGCCGCTGCCCGCCTCTACCCCCCCTGTTGGCGTTCTGCATCTGCATCTGCCTGTTGCGCTGCTGCTGAGGTTGCTGCCAGTTGCCTCTGTTGCCGCCTTGCTGAGCAAACCCACCATGCTGGCCACCTGCATGGCCAGGGAAACCTCCTTTGCCTTTCTGCAGGGCAAACTGGCCAGGTGCCACCCATGCGCAAACCACTGCACGACCATCAACTTCCTTCCTGCAAACGTTGAAAAGGAAACAACAAAGCATCAAAAGAGGTTTGAATGCATCTCACCAAGCAGCGAGCGATCATTACCTACTTGCAGCAGCCAACAAACGACCAACCACCACAGTCAGCAGAATGGGAGAAAGCAGGTGCAGGAGGGACTAGCAAATCACGCACTTACCCATGAAGCTCTGCTTTGCACTTCTTTGCTGCTTCTGTGTCTGCAAACTCCACTACAGCTACACCCCTGGACTTGCCAGTAGCTCTGTCCTCCAGGAACCTGCAGCTGCTGACGGACCCGTACTCTGATGCTGCTGCCTCCACAGCTGCGTCTGTGGTCCACCAGTGCAGGTTGCAGATGTATAGGATTGTGCTATTGATCACAGGTGAAGGGGGCGCCTATGCAACATAAACAGATACACACACATTGCAATCGCTTCAAATGTGACTCAACACTTGAGGAGACCAGTAACCTACCAACACATGCATATGTGCAAAGAACCTCATGGGTGTGCTGCATACCCAAATTTGCTTTGATTGTTTGTCCAACAACATCGACAGGTGACGCAAGCATGTAAGTGTGTAAATGAGATCAAGGTGTGTGCCAGATGCCACTGTAGTTCACACCTTGTCTTCTGCAGCATGACCATTTGCATCTTCAAGTGGCTTTCCAGCAGCGCCGGCTTCTGCCATGGCCTTGAGCTTCGCCTGGCGCTGCTGCTGTCTGCGTTGCCGTGCGTTCATTTTAGGCCCTGAATCTACACCTGCAGCTGGTTCTGCTGCTACTCCTGCCACAGCTGGCTCATCACCTGCTTCGGAGTCTGGTGCAGCAGCACTGCCTTGGACAGCTGCTGTAGCTGCTGCTGAATCCTGGTCAGGCTGTTCCTGCTGCTGGGGTAATTGCTGTGGTTGTTGTTGTTCCTGTTGGGGCAGATGTTGCTGCACTGGCTGGTTTGCAGGTGGGCCTGCAGTATTGGGAAGGTCCTCATCTTCTGCATCTGCTAATCCACTGAGTAGATTGTCATCTGCCGCTTCTGAGTTCTGCGTAGGAATACGTCGCACAATGCCCGTGTGCTCCTGCTGCTGCTGTCCTTCATCTGGGTGTTCCTTGTCTTCGTGCATACCATTTTGCTGCTTATGCTCAACATCAGTTGGTTGCAGCTCATGTGAAGAAAGCTGTGGCTGTGCATCAGCCATGTCATCATCGTCATGCTGCTCTTCAAGGTGCTGTTCCTGCTGCCCAGCATACAGGTCAGCATCATCATCATCATTAAGCCCATGCTGCTGCTCTGCTGGATGGTCCTGCATCACTACATCTGTATCTGGTGCAGCCTGCTGCAGATGTTCTGGCTGCTGCTTGTCATCATCATCGTATACAGGAGCATTTTCTGTGTCACCTGCAAGTTGTCAAGTAACTTTGGTGCTCTTTCTGAAACGTGTTGGGGGCCAAAGCTGCTAGATGGGCCAACTGATGTAGTGCTCTGCTGCAAAGCGCCAGTGTGCGTAAGCTGTCTTGATCTACCTGCAACTTCATCATCTAGTCCTTCAAAACTGCCATAATCATCATCTGCCATGTTGCAGCGGAGAGGACAGCTTGTCGCGCTCCAGGTAGCCAGATGCTGCTGAGTTCAAGAGGGGAGAGGGAGCTATGTATTCAGCAAGTGACTGTTGCCACGTAAACTGTACACACTATTCCAGGTGAACTAGTAGCGCTAGTTTCAGCTTCTACGGCGACGTTCGCTACGAAAAGCTAGGAATGCAACAGGCGGGCGTAACACGGATTGCAATTGTAGCTGCTACGCTGTCAAGACATGTACATGTAGCGTCGTCAAACAGTCTCGCCATATGACCGTGGGCTGCACTTCGACTGAAGTCGAAATGACTAAGTGACCAGGTGGTGACCGTGGTGCTCAGCAGTGCACTACAGGGTTGGTGTGCTGAGGAATCGTCCGGTGGATATATAATTTGCTTTAGTACCTTTTATTACTGTTTGCTGATCTTCTAGTAAGATGCTGCGTAATGTGGGTAGTAGGACTGCAGTCTTATGCAGAAGTAATCTCTTGAGGCAGCTGTCGACGATTATAGATGCACAAAGCGATGCAGAGAAGCAAATAGCAGCCAAAATTCAGGAGGGCTTGAGTGCGCAGTCGATCAAGGTTCAAGATACGTCAGGGGGGTGTGGGGTGAGTTTCACAGCAGCAAGGTGGTAGGTCGGAAGACTGTTGCTAGTGTTGCTTGCATAATCCGCGTATCAGCAGTCTCCATATGACCTGTTGGTTTGTTAATTGCATCTACATCATGGTAAACTTCGGAGCGACTGCTGGCATTGCGCCGCACTGCAACCAGCCCATGCGTAACAGCACGGCAGCAGCAGCAGCAGCCAACCAACGGCCCTTTCTGCCTTCTACAGGCCATGTACAGCATTGAAGTTGTATCGGAGGAGTTTTCTGGCAAAAGTATTGTGAAGCAGCATCAAGTAATAACCAAGCTGTTGAAAGAGCAGATAGCACAGTGGCATGGTTTTCACTTAAGCACCAAAGTACCTTGAGCAGCATGGTGTTGTTGTGTGGCCTTTCAGCTGTTCTACTCATGTGACCCTGTGACCCTCTCAAGGGCAGCCAGCGTCAAAGTCAGCAGGCCTGCAGTATGCTGGCTGCAGGGCACCATCCCAACTTAGGCGAGTTTGCAATTGATTACACACAGCTGTGTACTGCAGCTTCGGCACGATGCACTGGTTCCACACTTTGTCACTGGGGACCGCACACACATTGTGATGATGGAGTTGAGAGCACACTGTTGAATAGCGTTGCATAGAATGCAGTAGAGCAGCTGCTGCTTGTTCAGCCAGCCTGGCAGGAACACTGTCAGCAGTGACAGCCTGTAGCATTGACGGAAGACTTGGTTATGCATGAGGTGCTTGGCGACAGGGAAGATATGATGTTGATGTTGTTGCTGTCTGCTGATAGCGTCAAAAGCGGGGCGTCCAAAACCTGGCAACAAGTTGTTTGTCAGACATGATCAGTGCATACAAACATGATTGCATGGCTAACTCGTTTACAGTCAGCTAGGGTTATGATGTATCTTGTGGTATGGCTAGCTCAGCCAGCCGATTATTTGATTCCCAAGGGCCTCGTGGCCGGAGTGGGTGTGTCTACTACAACTATTACTACAGCTGCCAATTGTGACAGGCATCCGCACCTTCAACTGAAAGGAGGGCAAGAGACATCAAGGGCTAGACATCAGTGTCATGATGAGTCATTATTTGCCATGATGTTTGAAACGCATGGATGTGTGCAGACTCTCTGGCACGAAGATCACCACAGGTCCCAGGGCGCCATGTGTGTATCCCTAATTGATTACTGGCACAGCTCCATTTTGACAAGTTTATGAGGAATATTATGATGATACATAAGCGCATTTTTGAGCACAACTCCCCACCTTGTTTCGACAACGAGGCACGGTTGCTGCCGTTCGAATCAAACTCTTTCGAATGCCTGTTACCTGCATTCAGGCTTCAGCAGCAACAGTGCCCAGATGAATAGGGAAAGAGTGACGTCTGCAAAAACACTTAAAGCTTGCTATATGTCCCATGCAGAACCTTGCTAAATGATGATCATGCTGTGAACAATCAAACACGGACGTCTTCTGTATTTGACGGAATTTCAGCTGCATTATCACATTATACAAATGCAATAAATTGATTATTCAACTCTATCAGGGGATCTTCGCAAAGCATGGCAACCATGAAGCGTTGCCGAGACTTCGGCACCAGCTTTGAACAGCAATTCAAAGCTCTGAAGCCATTAGAAGGTGCGTTATGAATTGTTTGATTGTTTACATATGCGAGTGCGCAAGCAACTATCCCACGGTATGCAGAAGTAACTTGTGCTGTCAAGTCAACAACAGCACTAACTACTTTCGCTCGCCACTTTCTACAGTGAATCCTTTCGTCAAGATGATGGAAGCAGCACGTTTGGTACAGCCAAACAACAGCACTAGTGGGGCAGGTGCGGAGTTGCCAGGGTATTGCAGCTGTCCAGGTTGTGCGTGCTGTTTATGCTGTCAAGGACTCCACAGTATTAGCCCTCTGCTGCCTCAGCACATTACCCAGCTGATTATCTGCAAAGAGTTGGAGATATGTAGATGCATAGTATAGCTTTAGGTAACTGTGCTGTCAGACGTGTCCCCAGCAGTGGGTTTAGCTGGCAGCGTTGTCTGTTTGCAAACCCCCCTGAGGCTTGCATGATTTTTCTTGACAAAATGGATCCTCTTGCTGTACCACTTCAATGACCGCTTGTTTTACAGGTGCTGCCTGTCACCAGGCAACCATTGCTTTACCTTCAGAATCACAGTGTGGTGGCATGCCCAGCCACAGCCAAACAGATCCATGCACTTGTTGCAGCCACTGTGGGTAAGTCACCAAGGCACAGGCCAGCCACCTGTCCACAGCTTGCACCACCCACTGCAGCAGCAGAGTAATATTGCACCCTGCATACAGTAGATGCGCTTGGCAGCATGCCTGGGTGACATGTGTTGGTACTACGACCATGGTGTGTTCCTACTGTTGTCTGTAGGTGTGGTTTGACAGAGCTTCAGGTGCAGCAATGCTATGCATGCAAGAACATGTACTGCTCTAGCTGCTCAGTACCCAACTATGATGCCCGAGAAGACAGAGTGTTTTGCCTGGATTGCCATGAACACAACGTGAGACCCCAAACCTCATCAAGTTCATACACACAGATAGTCACTCTCATATCGTGCTTGCACTGACATGCCTGTTACATGCAAGGATACCCCGCTGACCGCTGTGTGGTGTGTTGTGCTTTGCATGAATCTTTGTGCCTAACTCTGTGCTGCTCTGCCCCATGATGTCTGTACAGGTGGTAACTTGTTCTGATTGTGATCACTCTGACCTTGGTGACCAGTATTACGCAGTGCAGAATGATGGCATCACCATTGACAGGTCACCAAGTAGTGCAAGGGACTTCTGTAGACCTGGGAGTACCAGCAGAGCAAGTCTTATGAAAGCCTGCAGCAGAGCAGCTGCAGCAGCATCAGCAGCAGCACTTACCACCACACCCTTTGGCTGCAGCGGACATCAGCAGCATGGCTTGGCTGCTGGATCAGGGTTCTGCTACAGTGACACACCGAGGCAACAATCGCCAGTATGGTCTGAGAGTGCTATGGGTGGTGGTTCAGTGCCTACCACTTGGAATGGAGGCTCGTGGAAGGGGTTTGGTGCAGTGCTAGCTGGAGACCAGGCTGGTAGTTGTGCTTTCGGGTTCGGTTGGGAGAATCTGTTCTGTAGGTTGCAGGGTTCTAGTCAATCAGGAGGCATAGGTGGATCAAGGATAGGGCAGCTGATTGCCGCATCACCTGTCATACCTTTTATGGGGAATGAAAGCTATTGCATGGGTACTCGGACTGTTGAAGCAGTTGTAACTGGCTGCTAGGATAGAGGAGGTAAAGCTGACTACAGTGCTGGATGAAGATTTCTGACGTGGCCATGATCTGATTGAGACTGTTTGTTGTGTTTTGCATGCATCTGCTACTAGCAACTAGTAGTTGCAAAAGCTATGCGCTGCTTCTTTGTGACATCTGTTTTCTATGCTTGATCGCGGTTACATCAACATGAATGAATGAATGAACCTACGCCAAGCGCCTTCAATAGGTGCCTGCGTAATTTGAGGGAGGAAGTGTGCGTGACGCAGTACGCCTTCACACTCCCTACCGTCCGTTCTCGCTCCCGAAGCAGCGATACGGCATGTCCAAGGACATTGGCTGTAGAGTCACTTTTTCTTGCGTGTTTTTCTGTGAGAGGGGGTTTTGGAGTGATTCTTTTTATGGTGGGGTTTTGTTTCATCCGGGCGTTGTGATCGGTGTGGTTTAGCCTTGCCCAACTCTATAAGTTTGGCCCTGCGATGCTTCCATATGCGCTCCAGGTGGGCAACTGCAATTGTGTGGAGTTGTTTAGCAAGTTGTTTGCTTGTGGCTTCTTCTAATCCCAGTGTGCTTGTCAATTTTTTCAGGGTGTCCTTGTAGATTGCTCCGCTTACCCCTAGTAGGAGATTGCATTGTTCGATTGCGGCATGTTCATCGTGTTGTCTCAGTGTGCTTATGAGTTTACTATGCTGCTCGTTGGCTCTTAGGTCCTGTCCGTTGGGGTCCGTATCTCTGCAGTATTTGATTTCAACTATAGTGTATTTGCGTTGCCGTTTTTTTCGGTCGAATTCGTATAGCATGATGTCCGGTATACTGTCTTTAGTGATGCTACGTCTTACCGCGGCCGGCATGCTTTCTGGGAGTGTAGTGATTGGAATCTTTCGGCCTATCGGTAGGGTTTCTTCGCCGGCCTGCTTACGTCGTTTGTTTGCCCCCACGTCCGCTGCGATCAATTGAGGTCCTCTACTTCCTGCTGCAATAGCCTCTACTATGACAGTTCCTGCTTCGTTGTGACGGAGTGTGGTTGCTTCACTCAATCTTCTACACGCGCTTACGGAGTGATGTCCGCCGTCCTGTTCTCCGCATAGTGGGCATCTGTTCGACGAGGTTTTTCCATATCTGTGGAGTAATTTGTTAGTGGTGTTACGAACCCGGCTGGCAATAGCGTTCCATGGATGTCGGGGCGGGCCCCCTACACCCTTAACACTCCCCCCCGCCTAATTCCGAGCGTCCCCGCGAGGCCTTCGCGATTGTGCGCGCACCGAACACCTCTGACTGCAGTGTCAGCTTCAAGTCGCACTTCCGCTCACATGGTTCGATGGGGAAACACTACGCGGTCACCTGGGATCGAACTCAGGACCTAGCGCATG
>LWCB01012170.1:0-24685 GCA_001630525.1 Coelastrella sp. M60
GCAGTGTATCAGGGGGCCGGTATAGCGGCAGCAGGTAGTTGGATACTACGACACGCGCATCCTGACTAGCTAATGCCATCAAAATGCTTGGGAAATTTAGCATCAGTATAAGCTTTTACCGCTTGTCGCTGGTATCACCAGTACTGGTAGTAGTGCCTGGAGCGTAACCTTGGACGTCTTCACATGGTGGGCCATGTTCTTTTTCGTCACTAGCACGCCACACACGCAGCCCAACGTGGCGTATATATGCAACCATTGTGCTGATATAAACATACACACTGGATCAGTGCGCTTCCTGCGGAGCCTCACTGCATATCGTGTCCAGATCTGAACGAGTCGTTTACTGCGCATCCCATCTGTGGTCAGATCTGGCGCAGCCACACGTGCTAAACTTATGTTGCGTCCCTAGCTGCCAACCCTGCCCGCCAATATGGAGCAGTGCCAACTTCCAGGCATTCCCGAGGCTGGGTTGAAGGTATGTCGTGCGACACAAGCGCCGTCTATATGCTTGCAACGGTTGCAGATCACAGATGCTAGATGCCAGTCTCTGTGCTATGCGCTATGTCCCATGTCTCTTACGATCGCGAGTGAAGTGTCCGTGACTGCTGGAAACTGCATAACTGCTGCAGTTGCACTGCTCGTTGGTTTTACCCTTGCATCGTATTGTAACCGTAGGTACTTATGCGCCACTTGGCATCTCCAGACTTCGCAACTCTGCGACAGGTCAACCGCTGCCTCACCAAACGCACGACCAAGTATGCCCCTTACATAACCCTACTGCTGTCAGACAGCAGCAATGCACAGCAGCTGCAGCAGTGGTGCAAGGCCACAACACAGTTTCAACATGTCAGCAATATACACATACATGTCAGCGGTGGAGTGTCAGCTGAGCTGTTTGATCAAGCAATGCAGCTGCTGTCACAGCGCTCTGCTAAAGTCAAAGAACTACATATCCTGGCAGTCAGCGCTGGCATCAGCAACAGCTGTGGCAGCAGAATCATCAGCAGCAGCAAAGCATGTGTACCATCGCTGTCACCTCTGAAGCACATGCTAGCTGACCTGCAGACACTGGTAATCGAGAGTATAGCAGTAAATCATATGCCTGATGATCTGCATCAGCTGGCAGCAGCAGCAGCAGCAGTGAGCGGCTGGCAGCTGCAGCAGCTGACCATGAACGTGCATTGGACCTACCCTGATGAGCGCTTTAGATGGCCTGCACTACCTGTCACCATGAAGAAACTGATTGCAGCATTTCCCAACCTGAAACGGCTCAGCTTCCAATACCCTAACTTGGAGTACAGTCCCAAAGACCACCATCAGGGGCAAACTTGGCCAGACCCCAAGTACTTTCGGCGACCACAACTTGCAGAAGTTGCGGCAGTAGCTGCAGTGGCAAATGCAGTAGTACAGCTCAAGCACTTGGAAGTCCTGACAGTAACAGATCTACCCGACTTGTGGGGCAAGATCCTGAATGTGACAGATGCGTCAGCAATTAGTGTAGCAACAACAGCAGATACAGATGAACCTGCTGCAGCAGAGATCAACACAATGGCGCTGAGGGGAGGGCTGGTGCCATCTGTGGCAGAAGCAGCAACAACCTTCCCAACGCTCGATGATTATGGTTGCTGGTTGCTGCAAGTGCTGAATGTTGCGGTGCAACTGACAGGGCCTTCAGTACAGTATCCTGCACAGAAGCAAGCCATGCGCTCTACACCCGTACACAGAGTGAGAGATGCAACAATAAGACCAGCGCCTGCAAGCACGCTAGAAACTCTGCTGAGGAACCGGTGATAAGCAGTACGTACCCCTTGCTGGGAAGGTGGTGCAGCACACCATTGCAACGTAGCGACACACCTGTCTCTGCTCCTCAGATGGCATATCGATCAACTTGCAGCTTTGATTGCGAAAGCTGATCTTGGCCTCACAGCGAACAAGATCGCGGCCCTTCGACGAGTTGGGGAGGTGCTGCCTCCAAGGCCTTGCTGCTTAGCGTCGCACAACGAAGTTGTCATACCATAGTGCAATCAGATTGATTACTCAAGTCATACGCAAGCGCGTCATCACAGCGTTGGCACCCAAGACAACATAAGCACTGTCAAGCTCCCCAAAACCCGTATACCGTCACTGCCAGTAACAATAACTGACTGGCGAGGTTGGCTACCAGCTTCAGGGCAAGCGAACATTCTTCGGTAGAACTTGATGCACTTCCCACTAACCTATCCCTGGTGGATGATCAGACTGCAATCGCAGAGCACGTTGAGCTCGTGACCTGCCCTCATGATCCCTCGGAATCCGAAGGATCATGAAGTTCATGATCAATGGCAAGGCTAGCAGCCTGTACCCAGTTTGAACCCTCAGGCAGGTGAAGCACTGTTGTGGTGCTGCTGATTGTTCTTCACCAGCATGTGAAAAGCTATCTCAGGCTTTCACTCTGTTGGACACTATCGGGACCCGATAGCACCCGTGCACCACGTGGTCTCACAGGATAAACTTCACACAGGGCCTGTGCGGCACAGTATGTAGTACAGCTTCGATTGTATCATCACTCAACTTGAGTGGCACATGGCTGGAGGTCTGCAACAAGTTTGTCTGGCCAGTTGGTGGGTTCATCTGATGCGTGTGCTTCAGCTAATAGAATGGGATTAAGTTCCGGTGCACAACCGACCGAACAACGTGCTGCTGCTTGGCCAAATAAACTTGATCAGCTGACGTATCACTTGGCGTTTCAATGTAAGCTCTCTGGCAGACCTGCATCACTAAAATGCAGCCTGTTCAGGCTGGTGCCACTATGCATGATCAAGGCGTCAAATACAGGTCGCAGAGGGTGACGTCATGCACAGCCAACCTCAGTAGGTTAGGGGCGGCCACAAAGCTGCACTTTTGATCACGACCCATGGGCCACTACAAGCATCACTCATCATCACTGAAGGATCCTAAGGATCCAGATATATCCGTACAATACTGTATTCACCAACTAGTTATCCACCAAAAAGGCCTGTTTGCTATAACCCAATACTATCCTCTTTTATTCTATTCATCAGCATGATCATAACCTACAAACAACTGGGTACCTGTTGAGTGTATACGTGCCTGAAAACTACTGAGCTGCACCATCACTGCGATGGCCAGCAAGCAATGCAACACATTACCAGCAAGCAATGCAGCACATTGCGTGACAACATAATTAGCCTACAGGATGGAACAACTCAAATCAACGTCTCTCAGCAGTCAACTACAACAACCGTTTGGGAAAAACGCGTGAGAATATCTCTGGCAAAACATCATTCTGCGGACTGTTAGGAAGCCAGCTGTGCCACACTGATGCACAGTGGTTCAACTGCATTGAAGTTCAATTGTGGCTTGAATGCGGCATCAGGCTGCATCACGCGTCGCGCAATCAACAAATTCTGTCCAGCAATCTCATGGGATTCATGGAGTAACTAGAGAGATACCGGCCACGTGGCCATGTGCACATGTGAGTAAGGGCCGCACACTGCATGGATGCACTGCTCTGGCACTGCACAATCCAGAATTCCTGCAGACTCAATATCATTATGATAGCTTTGAAATTCCAATGCAGTGGCATATTTGATGCCACAGGGTCATCAGGCCACATCCGGCTTTGAGCCACATCAAGGCGGGTTTGCTGGTCAAGGGATTTTTGGGCCAAATCGTACCATCCAGTGGCTAAGGTGGCCACCTTCACTGAGAGAGTGGATTGGCAATTTGGATCACACATCCGCAACGCAGCTGCAACTCATCTCATCAAGAAGCTTCAGGTGAGCAGAGTTGAAGACAGGGTGCCTGTTGAGGCATAAAGAACTGCCAGCAATATTCTTGTGTTGTTTCCATCAACAACAGCCTCAAGGGACGCTGGCTGGTCAAGCAGCAAGGACGCAATACAGCTGCTGGCATCATGACTGCTCTTTCAGGAACTCCCTGCAGAACAAGAAGCAGCAGAAGCAGTGGAACTCTTGCATGAGTATGCAGCAGACAACAGTGGTAGAAGCTCATCCCCATTGCTGTGAGTGTTGTGCCAAGTGCGTTGAGTTGCAACTGTTGTACCAGGTCACTAACACTGGGATTAGCGTCTGCTGGCAACAACAGCAGTGTGGCTGACGTGTGTGTTGCATGACTCACCAAGCAACATCAAATGGATACCCATGGTACGGCGTATTCAAGTCATGCCCGACCCCCTTCATGCCGCACAGCTTCAGGACAGGAGCGCGTTTCTGCTGCTTGCGCCTGGCCCTCTCCTTCCTCCCTGCTGCTTCTTTGCTGCTGCTAGGATCACAATATAGGAAGCACTCCAGGGTTTCATCTGAGTAGACAGGTCGTGGCTCACCAGAGCAGCCCCGCACTCCCTGCCACCACTTGGCCATCTTCACTGCAAGGCAAACATGAATTGCAATAGGTCAGAGGCAGGCAGCAGCAAGCAAGGCTTTTTATTGTGCTGTTGTTACATGCTTTGCATATAGGTGGCGGATGACTGAGTGCAATCATTGTCCTCTGAGGGCGTCACTGATGCCACACGGTGCAGTTGAGACACGCATACAAAGCTGAGTTCGGCACAGACCAACCTCACCACAGCATCAGAGTGCAACAGCTGGGTGTTTGTCAGTCCTTAGGAAGCATGGCACGGGCAACCATTGATGGCTAGTGTGCAAGGATATATCGTGTGCAAGGCTCAAGAAGGGTTTGCTGCAGGGCTGCTACTTACATGTTGATATGAACAGAGCACCGTCCACAGTGTTGTCGTTCCAATAGGTAATGATTGGGTCATCTTGTCCGTGAAGGATGAGATGTGGCAGCAACTTCTTTGGCTGGCACTTGCTTGTGAAGCTTTCACCAACACCACCCAACATATCTACTACTGCTGTAGCTGTGTCAACAAATAGCTGTGACTTGCAAAGCATGTAGTTCACCATCATGCCACCTGCTGATGTGCCAGTCACCCAGAACTGCACAGGACAGAAAGCCAGAAACACAGAAGGTCAGATGCTTCTCACTCCTACAGTGGCATTGTTTCATGCACGATGCAGGACCAGCTGCTGCTTTGCTTCCTGCAGCAGCCCACCAATTGCTGTTACACCAGCCATCTGCTTGCTGTGCAAATGTGTTCCTGTTCAGGCCTTGTATGTCTGGCAGTGCCCTATGTGCCCTCAACTTGACACAGCTGAACGTAGCAGCTCTTCGCACACAATAGACCACATCCCAGTCCTGAGGCTGAACAGGTGTCGCACCTTGCTTTTGTCCACTGAAAACTTGCTGAGCACCTTTTTGATGACTGTCTCCATGTACTCAAGCTCATTGATGTTCTCATCGACACAGTCCCCATTTGAGCAACGCCACCAGGGAAGGTTCCACAGCTGCAGGAGCACGTGTCGCACCAAGACAGTCAGTGGTAGAGATGCATAAAAGCTCGAGACAGGGTTCTACACTGACTCAAAGTAAGGAGGAGTATACAAGGGGCTGGGAACAATGTGGCTGTGCGTGCTGTGGCAATAGCAGCAACTCAAGGGTGTGCAAGTATACAGAGACAAACAAGTGGGTGTGCCACTGAGGAAGCCGAATACATACATTTTCAGTATGCTACGTCAAATTTCTAGGCGTATGAACAGGGCCACCAAACTGCCAAAATGTCTCACCATGCGCTGATCAGGATTGGTGTAAGGGCTGGGTGTGGACTGTGGATACACCATGATGGCACTGTTGCGCACTTTACCACTGCCCACAACACCATCCCAGTTTGCTGTTGCATCCATTGCCAGAACATTCCAGCCCATTCGTTGACTGATATTGTCCATGGACCCCCAGTATACGCCATGGATGTGCATCCATACTGGGTACTGCTTGTTGGCTCTGAAGCCATCAGGCAAGAATACATTGAACGTCCGAAGCAATTCTGCAGTAGACATCATGTATCTTGCAGTCAGCTGGTTGCCTGATTATGGAGTGCAGTCGCTACAGGGCAATTCTTTACCTTGCACACGTGGTAACACACGTCTGTGATACACCAGAAACAGGCAAAAGGCAGCACTGGCTAGGCTGTAACAGCAGCCGCTCCTGTGTCCCATACCTTGACCATTGACATTTTGTGTGAACTCGAAGGTACAAGTTGGTTTCAGCGGCTCCTTCAAGGCACGCCATTGCCCTCCCGCTTCTTTACAAGCGCACGCTAGGTCTCCCGAAGAACAGTCTGCTGTGGCTGATTCGAGTGATACAGCAACTAGACTCAAAAATAGCACAGCTCTTTTGGGTTTGCTGCCTATTGTATCAAGCAGACCCATGACGTGCGTTGCGTTGAATGGTACTGTACTTCACACTTCGGTTGTTGTAGCAATGTCGTAGTTCCGCGGCGATGAAATATTCAAGTCAACAAAACATGTCCGCTGACCAAAATGTCGACGAGCACCGGGGAGGACGAATCTTGCACTGAGCTTGTATGCGTCACGCGGGCGTGTCCAGATGTGGCCGACAGAAAGCACCTCACCGCAGTGCTAAAGTATGTACACGGATGTATATGATAGAGTATTGTATCTTCTTGCAGTGATTAAGAGATCAAGCGCTCAACCTTGGGCAGTCATTGGCCTATGCCCAACAGAGGTGTACTGGCGTCTACACAACCGGTTGGTCGCTGATCACTCAGCAAAAGCTGAACCGTAGGGTACAATAGCATCGTAAAAGCAAATGCAATAGAATGCAGCCATCTTGAGTGCGTGTTGGCTGCGAATCCAGGCGGCCTTGACCTTGCAAGTTGTCCAGTGCACGCACTGCGTGGACCAGTAGGTCCGTATGACATCGCTGGCTAGTAGTAGTGGTAGACACACCCATTCCGGCCACGAGGCCCTTGGGCAAGAAACAAACGGCTAGCAGGTGCCCGCACACCAACAAAATCATAACACTCTTCTGGCACTGGACGTGTTGCTAAGAGTGAAAGAAACAGTTTGGCGGTTGCCTGAATATACTCCACATGACAGAGCTCAATATTGAGAAAAGAGTTGGCCCAGCCTGAGTGCGGCACAGCCCTGCACGATTTGCTGCAAATGGCAACTTGAAGATTTTATAGGCAAGCAACTCTGTCTGAAGAACCACCAGTTAGGACACAATCCTTCTGTGACACACCATTGTTTCATCCTTACTACAGATGCATCGTACAAGAGCTGTGACCCTGCATATTCAGTTCTGGCTGCAACCATCCCAAAACTATCTGGCTGCACGACGTTCAGCGCCAGTTGGCGGCCTAGACTAAATCCCAGTCAACAGCATGCACACCTGAGTAAACAATTGGATGACACAGGGGGACCTTGCCCCCTTCAGAAAGAACTAGCAACAATCCTCACATGCTGCTGACAAATGTGTGCATAAGAAACATAGAAAACACACAGAAAGCATACATCAAACCTGCACGGCAGATTGATGCACCATGCAACTACAGCCGCAATGTTGGATGCTGGCAAGACCCATGGGACACGCTGTAAGTTGAGAGGAACGCCAAAGTCTGCCCAGACCACACTCCACCGACACCAGTATTACCTGCACAAAAACTGAATCTGTAGCAGGTTCTCATCTGCACAACTATCCAGCCACAAGACATCTGACCGCATCCAACTTGACAAGTAAGTTCAACAGGATTTGATAGCTGATACAGTATACGAAACAAAACTAGTCACGCACGACAACCCATGCAAGCTTGCAAGACCAGCCACAGAGCTGCTGCACCATTAATTACTCATGCTGATGTAACTCCAGTAAGCCAGGAAGCCCTAAGCGACCACTATGATACAACTTGGATAATCAACTCAGGCCTGAGGAAATTATCCTGTAGCTACTCAGCAATGCACTGATACCCTACCAACAGTCAGGTACATGGTGCCACTGCCCCGTTGCTGCCGCTGCTGCTGCTGCTGCTGGATGCAATTCCCTGCTTGGATGACATTCTACACACAAAGCACCTACTGTTACGTGCAGGCATGTCCTTGCTGGCTACAACAATGTTGTGCAGGTTATACAATGTAGTAACCTTCATGACAGGAGACTCAAACACCTGGCTAACATACACACTGGCACTTTAGGCCAACAGAAGCAATTGCAGGATCTGCTGACATATAACATGCAATGAACAACCTTCAATGTATGCATAGACATAAGGAACACCTGAACCACCTTGATGCACTGCGGAAGCAAGAACAATAAACAAGATTGCTCTCGTTACAACATTGTGCCACAAGCTTTCCATGAAGCCTCAGTGAAGGACCTAGTACTTTGAAAATGCGCTGCCGCTGCCGCTGCCGCTGATCCAGCGTGCTGTCTATATACTACCTCTTGTGCTGGCTCCTGACAATGTCAGCAATCTCTGGATGAGACTCTTCTGAATATCCTGATGGCACCAGGCTCACACCCCACACAGTGCCAGAACGGGGACCAGCCTGCAGCATGAGTGACCACAACAGCACAAAACCAGAAGTCATAAGAGTAATGACAGAAGAACCACAACACAGGCCCCTCTCAGGGTATAGAAATCGTCACTAACATGATACAAGATGCAAGCAAGTTGCACCCAGAAAGCACCACAGCGTTGCTTTTGCTGGTGGACCATAGCAATCAGCATGCAAGCACAACATATGAGGATGCTAATAAGTCACTCAGATGCCAGCTTTTCACAAAAGCGGTGAAAGCAGTGACAGCAGCAGCAGTGTGCCGAGAATCTCTCACTCTTTCACACACCTTGAGTGCATCCTGCGCCCACTCCCCATGTCGGCCTACTCTCAGGTGCTGTTCAGGCTCAAGATGAGCTTGCTCAGCATCTGTAGCAACACAACAACAGCAGTGTCAGTCAGCAGCACCAGCACAAACACTGTCAACAAGCAGCAGCAACAACAGTAGCCTTTCCCGCATAGAGCATCACATAACGTTTGTCGTTGCTACTGCACAACACACTTTCTCATTCTGCTTCCAAACACCGACCTGCATGATGTGGAAGTCTCTGGAATCCAATTCTACTTGCATCCATGCTGGGCCCAGGATCAGGCAACAAGTGCTGCCACTGGCGGGCAATGCTGCTGTTGCCAGGAGTGTTGGCAGCCGCATTGCCTGCTGAGAATGGAGATAGGGGTGGTGAAGCTCTTGGGACTGCCTCGTCACTGCTGCGCTTGTCAGCAACCATGGCCTGGAAAGACAACAGCACAATGCTCTGCTTACTCAACCTTGCAACTGCCAACACCACTCACGCATTCGTCAGCAAGCAAAGCTACATCCCCAGATACCAGCGCTAGCATTGAGTACATCCACAGTCACCCTGTAGCCAAGTTTGAACTACTTCAACCCACCATATTATTTCTCCTTCTCTCCAGGTGGTTCTGGTGCTCTTGCACTTCTCTCTCCAGCAGTTCCCTCAGTGGCTGAGGGGCCTGAGGAGGAGGACCACCAGGAGCAGTGTCAACCTGGAGGAGTGGCAGCAGCAGCAGCAGAGGTTATAGCAGAGGTTACAATAGCAGGTGCAGGGTTGCACTACTGACTGATGAGGCAATCAGCAGATGGGGGATCAGAGACTACAGTGACTGCAGTACAGCAATGCAATGCCTTGAGCACAGCATGTCTTAGCAGGACCAATAAAATGGTGTTTGCATACTCACCTTTTCCTGATCTACTACTGTCATGAGTGCTGCCATGTCCTGCTCCAGTGCTGCCAGAGCAGCAGCAGGGTCATCAAACTCGTAGTAGTAGTGCTGACCACTGGGAGACACCACCAAGGCACCAGGAGCAGCAGCAGCAGCAGAGGGATTGATATTGCTGCCAGCAGCAGTAGCTGGCAGTGAACCAGCATGTGCTGGGGATGCTGCTTTGGGAGGTAGGGGTGGCAAATGGATTGCTGAACCTACGATACCTGCTGCTGCTGCTGGCTGCTTGTGATCCACATCCATGTCATCTGCAGCATGTAAACCACTGCAGCTGCCACCAAGGGCTGCTGCTGCTGTTGCTGCAGCAAAGGGGTCAGGCAAGTTACCATATAGACTAGGCAGCTGCTCTGAGGAATCAGCAGCAGCAGCAGCAGCAGCAGCAGCGCCAAGTGCACGAGAGGGGCTTTCCAGGCTCATGCTGCGCGCTCGTTTGAGCACACTCTGAGGGCGAGGTGGGGCGTCATGGTGAGGTCTGAATTGTTCATCATCAGAAGCTGCAGTGCAACAGCACAAGGCACTATGAATGCTGACTGAAATCACCTCCTGTGCAACAACATCACTACAGCGCAGAGTGCTTTCCACAAACTCATTAGATGCCAAAACCTTTTTGCTTTAGTGTGCAGCTGTTGCCCACAATGAGCACAAACCATAACAGAACTCACCATCATGATCATCCACCATCCACTCATCTCTATTAGCTGCCACCGCTGCTGCTGTCACTGTCTGCTGCACAATGGGATCCATATGCCCAATGTCTGGGCTATCTGTACGGACCAGGTCCTCAAAGTACTCGTGAGCAAGCGCCTCCTCGCAACCACACCGGTGCGCGGAGTCGAACGCCAGCAGTCGCGCGAGCAGGTCAACTGCCACCTCACCAGCGGAGCCGAACCGACGGAACAGTGTCGGAGCCCTGCAATTAAGTACGGTAGCGCCTTGGTGAGTCCCTGACAACCCTTGAGCAGCGAGTGCAAACACAAGCAGTACCGACGAAACCGTACAGCAGATTGACACTGCGAACAGGACGGTGTAAAGCCCGCATTGGGTGCACCGGTCATCGGACGGCACCACCTGCACTGGATCACAAAGACCACTTACTTAGGTGGCACCTTGCGCAGATACCTTCGCCAAGCCGGGCTGGTTACGGACTCAATACAGCGCCACGACGGTACACCGATCACCGAGAACAGCGCAGACAACTCCGTCCGTGTGATACTGTTGCCAGGGCCCTGAGCGTAGTGCTCGCCTTCATTTGGAGTTGGCGGCAAACCGTGGATGGCAAACACGGGAGCAACCTGATGTTGCAATAAGAGACGCAAGTTAGTGTTTGCTGGGACCAAAACCTGCAAACCAGCCCAGTTGAACAGCTGCAGGGTCATTGCCAACAGCTCTCCATTACGAAATACACACATCTTCTCTTGCTCATCAGGCTGTGGAAATCAACAGCATTATGCACCCCCAACCCCCAGCTGTCAGGCCGCCTTACCTGCAGTTGCGGTGTTGTTGCCTTCCCAATCCAAGCTACTCTTTGCAGCAGCTCCCCAAACACGCACCCAATGCCCCACATGTCTATGGCCTCTGTGTACCCACCCCTGGACATCACCACCTCGGGGGCACGGTAGCACGGTGTACAAACCATGCGTGTCAGAGGGGACTTGAAACCACCACCACCACCGGCTGCAGGCCTGCAAAGGAAAACCAACCAACAGCCTTCATGTAGGACAACCTATGAACAGGGACTGTCATTATTTAGACACAAATGTGCAATGCATCATGCCAAAGCACCTTGGCCCCTGGCACATTGTGTGATTGCTTTTGTGTTCGGCCTAATCAACACTAACTGTTGCTGTTGACCAGGTCATACACAAACCCAACCACACAATGTATCAGAGCACCCTGCTGTTGCTTCGTGTGCCAGGACAGGTGTGCAGTGTGAGCATGTGCATACAGATGTCACTGCCATAGTCAGCAGCTGTGGATCGAGCACAAACATCTGTGTACATTCCAGGTACTGCTAACCTGGCATAGATCTCTGTTGGACTGCTCCCCTCCACCAGAAAGCTGTCACTGTGATGTACAGGAGGACCACTTGACCCCAACCTACTGCTGCTGCCATACCGCCGCTGCTGCTGCTGGTCACCTTGGTGATGCTGCTGTTGCTGCTGCTGCTTGCTGCCAGATCCTGTGGAATCCAGTGAGTCATGCCGAGAGTGACCATTGCACTCACCCTGCAGCTGCTGCTGCCTGCTGTTGTGCTGCTGCCTTTGAGAATTTGCAGATGTTACAGCCTGAAGTAGATGCTTCTCCAGCAGCGTAGATCTGGCTGAACCTAGGTCTGCTAATTTGATGTACCTGTGAAAGCAGCGTGACATATTAGTAAGAGGCACTGCTGCAGACGTCCGCGACGCTTGCTGATTCAAGAGCGACGTGCTGTTGAACCGACATATAACCACTTGCTTACCTGATGCCATTTTGATATGTCATAAGTATGTTTGCACTCTTGATGTCTCTATGCCACACTCCGTTCCTGTGCAGGTACTGCACTGCCGACAGCAGCTGCAGCATGATGGTCTTGACCTCCTGCTCTGATAGCTGGCCCTTGAGGTGGAACAGATCCCCCTGCTCACAGAACTCAAGGGCGAGGTACAAATCCAGACTGGTGGGGACGAGGGATCCATTGCGGTACATGTAGCGGCCTGCATAGCAGACATACACCGGTCAGCAGCAACACAGCAAGACTCTCAGCTGCCTTTGCATGGAGCTTGTTTGCCTGCAGGGCAGGTTTGAAGTCTCACAGGGATTTGCAGGTTAGTTATGCATAACAAAGTGGAGATGTGTACCTGTGGATGAAGGCTTGAGGAAGACATCCTTGAGTCTGATGATGTGGGGGTGTTCCAAGCGGCGCAGGATACACACCTCCCGCAGGACGCGCTTGGCGTTCTCAGAGTTGGATAACACGTCAGGTATGCGTTTGAGCGCCACCTGAACAGACAACCGTGACGATGCAATGGCAGCATATCACTGCTGCTGTTGCGCGGGTCATGCATGGGAGCAGAAGGCAGATGCTGCTTCTGACATGTAGCAAATCCAGCGTGTGGGCGTCTGCTGATCCATGATATTCCAGAAAAAGCAGCTGCAACATCGGAACTGGTGCGTAGGATGTCAAATTCGACTCTATTCGAAGGTGTATCAACATATTCCATACTCACATGCTCTTGTGTCTCATTATCAAGCGCTGACACCACGCTGGAAAAGCTGCCACTGCCTAGAACCTTCAATAACGTGTAACGAGTGCCAACCTGTTCGCAAGAGGACGTGTCAAAGTGCAACCAATGAGAACTTCCGACCTCGGACTTGCAGAAATGCTACCAGAAAGGTGTGTCGAGTACATACCGACCACTGCTGGCCCTCAATGTAGTATATCCCTTTTTGATGCTTGTCTGCAGATATCTTCGCCTGGTTGCTCATGTCGATCGCATTGATGCCGTAAACTCGTGATGAGTCGACGTGTCTATGGGATGTGCGATAGCAACTAACACCCTGCTGCTATTTGCACTGATCTTCGGTGATAAATGATGTACTGTGATGGCGGGGGTCAACATGCAAGCTGTAACTCCTTGCGTTTCAAGCCTTGAACACAAAAAGGCATGCCGTTGGCTTGAAGCACTGCTTATCTGCCTGCTCAGACAGCACTGAAATTGTCTATAGTATTCTGAACATCACATAGCGTTTGCGGCAGTTCCTTACCGTCAAATGCATCAGTAGCTGCTCCATCGTATCTTCAACTGCATGTGCATTTCGAGGCAAATCAGCAACGCCATAACCCGGCGAAATTACTGCTGAGGGGACATGGCTTACTGCTCAGGAGATAATGATGTGTACTCAGCGGAGGCCCAGTTGTCACGTGGCCAACTGCAAGATGCCTACAGCAGTGCCATTGAGGCACTGAAGCATGTGCAGGCTCGTGACATGCTGGGCAGGGCTTACTCAGTTCTGATACAAGTTGACTTCCAGAGCAACAGGTAGGCAATGATCACATTGCATACACATGTTGTAATGGTATTGAACAAGCTGTAAGCAAGTTGCTCCACCACTTGTTCCTGACGCCTGCATGTCATGCCTGAATCCTTACAGACTGACCGACCTAACAGCTACAATGCAGCAGAGTGGTCACCAGTTCCAGCAGTTACCAGCAACTGTGATACTGTTGTGGTGAGCAATAGCAGCATGGCATGTACCTGCTGTAGTACTAGACACAGCAGTTGAACACTGTCTTGTGTCACTGCATTGAATTTCTGCAAGGATCATATACCCATTTCTTATCGCCCAGTACTGCACAAGCAAAGCCGTGCAGAGCTATCCTGAGTTATCTTGCAGCCGCCCTGGGGAGCATATCGTAGCTTGCGAGTAGCATACGAAGCATGCATAAGAAACAATTCACCATGTGGTTGAGTCGCATCTGCAGATATGAGACATTTGCACCCTGTGAATCCTGCACATGACATCCTGCAGACATGGCTGCAGGGGTGTTGTTGCAATTGAGCTTGGTGCAATTGACAGAGCTCAAGAGGTGCTCAGCAAATACACTGCGCAATGCACTCAGAGTACAGGTAGGCAGACACGGCTGCTGGGCGTTGCACAGCAGTGTTGGAGTGTCTATACCCTTGCCTTGTGTCGGTTACCGACCCTCCAGTTAGTTGTTGTAGTGATCCAGAGCATCGCACCTTACTGCTGCATTCAGCACTCGTTTATGTACAGCACTTGCCAAGCAGAGTACCTTCCATCAGCAACCGTTGCTGAAGTTCCTTATGTCATCCTCTGCTGCTGTGTGTCCCACTGTCCAGGCATCAGCCGAGAAGATGCCATGGCTTTGTCCCGGTTGTATGCTGTGCAGCTTCTGGGAAACTGCTGTCATGACTTTGCGGCAGCGGCCAGCTGGCTCGAGTCTGGGGGTGCAGGATTGTCACATGAGCAGCAGGAGGTGCGCCAACAGCAGCAGGACACACACCAGTAACACTGATTGCGTTGCTGTATGTCGACGCGCTGGCGTGCGTGCAGCTGTCTGTTGTCAAGCTGTGTTTTGGTGAAGGTTTGCATGTTTGCATATCTGCGTCATCAAGATATGCCGCCTCAATTGTTGTGGTCTTCCCTGCTGCTGTAGCTGCTGTTTCTTGAGCTAGAAGAGGCTGAAGAGGTTCTGCAGGAGGAAAGATTGGCAGAGTGGGCGGCAACCCACTCAGTACAAGCAGCTTCACCAGTACCAAGAGAAACCGCAGTAGCAGCAGCAGCGATTGAAGACACAAAAACAACTGTAACAGACTTTTCAACACAGCATAGTGCCAGATTGATGGCCTCAGCAAGCCTTGACTTGAGTCCTGCAGATGCAAGCAGCAGACTGGGTTCTGCAGGGTCAGGGCTTTCTGAACAAGATGTTTCGGGGCAGCCTGATGGTAATGATGTACAACAGATACAGCAGCAGGTTATTGACCAAGACGTGGCAGCTAATCAGACAACTGTTGCACAGCACCGCCAGTTTGTGACTGCCACAGGACAGCTAGAACCTGAATGCAGTGCATCAGCAGTAGCAGTGTGTAAGCAACAGCAGCCGGTGCAGCGGCCAGACAAGCTATCAACTGAGAGCCAGGATGATAATGCTTTTTGCACAATGACTGGTTTGGTAGAAGATCTTGAAGAAACAAAAGATGTAGATGGGTCTGCTGCGGTTGTTGCCTCTCCTGCAGCAGCAGATGGGTCTGTTGCTGGAGCAGTAATGGCAGATAGCACAAGCAGTGGCGGCAATAGACACAGCAGGGACCAGGGTGATACCAGCCCGGCAAAGATGGCTACTGCTGCTGCAACACCAGCAGCTGTAGAAATAGTCAAGTTGGAGGCACAACAGAACAACAGTGATATTTCAAATAGTATGATACTGACCTCTGCACCTACAAGCAACCAGCAGGAGCAGCAGCAGGAGTCACTCCTGCAGTGGATGGGCAGGAGAGTCAGCAGTGCTTGGCATTCTCAGACAATGCAGGTGTGTAAGGGCGGATGTGATCATTGCTCATAAGGCTGTTGCTTTGTATTCATATCGCTGCCAGCAATTGCAATGTGTTGTTACCCATGGTTCAGGACCTGCATCAAAGCTGTGCATGCTGGCATCATCTGTTGATTAGTAAGCAGATGAACATTCAGCAGTAGAGCAATCGGTGCTAGCTACTGGCCTTGCTGCTGTCTGACAATCCAGCCAGGGTCAGGTTGCCGCTAGGAGCAAGCATTTGTGGCCATGCGTTCGGGGGCTGATCCTGCAGGACTGCCTCAATGAGCAGTAGCTTCCCCAGATGTGCATGCATGATCTTTTCTCGGGCATAATGAATGCAGGGCACCCTGGAAGCCCTCAACCTTCAAGACCTTGAGCCCTGGGAGCTTGCAGGAGGCCTTGGACTGGCAGTACTGCTGGGCTTCAGTGTGTACAGGAAGCGAAGGACCATTAAGCGGGCTGCAGCTGACTTAACAGCTGGAGTTGTGCAAACAGCGCAGATGGCGCTAGGTATGACTGTGAACCCTATGTCGGTTGTGCCGAACACAGGGCATATGCTGAGATGAGGCTGTAGCCTATAATGAGTCCTACGGCTCTTCTTGATAGGAGCAACATGTGTTACAGTGTTGTACAGCATGGTCACGCACGCAGCTTATCGATCTGTGTTCAGACTAGTCTGACAGCGGTTCTCTACTGTGCACAGTGACTAGTGTTTGATATTGTGGAAGTAGGGCAGCAGAGCAGTAGTGTACGTCGCAGCAGCAGTTGCCAATGAGCATCTTGCAAATAATGCGATGTCACAACGGACAAAATTGGCTGCGTGTCGCCATACAAGACAGTTATGGTCGATCTGTCGCCCCTGCGCACTCTCAAGCGGTGGCGCTTTTGAATGCACCCCGCTCCCGGGCTGGTGTAAGTGACGGTAAGATGGTTGCGCTGTTATATAGCAGAACTATGTTTGAAAGAGCGGGCAGAGCACATATTTGCTGACATAGCGGATGCTAAACATGAGGAGGCAATGCATCGGCATGGCCTGTTACACTGACTGATTACCCGCTGGTTGATATGTAACTGATGCTTACTTCTTGCAAGCGTGTGATGTCATCAAACAGCTATACGACTTTTCTGTCGCCCAAAGTCTTCACAGCATCTATTGCTTTGGGTTGATAGGATTGAAGTGCACAAGCTGAGATAGATAAGTTCTGTACGCTTTGTCCTTGCTAGGTAGATAATAGGCAGCAATGATCAAGCTCTTCAGCGTCAAGGTTCGTGTAGCTTGCTTGCAAGATGTAGCTTGCCACGCCTGGTGCAGGGAGTTCCTTAGGCTCATGACGTACCTTGCTTTACCAGGACAAGCAGAAGGCAGCTTCAGCAGCAGCGTTAACAGGAAAACCAAAGCAATCAGCTGGAGAGTTGCGTCTCAACAAAGGTATGCTGCTCACGCAGCCCAGCTGCTACAGCACAGTACTGGCAGTATGGGCGTACTGATGTGGTAGATTGCACGTTTGTTGCAGACCTTTCGGAGCTTCAATTGCCGTCAAATTTCAGCATCGAATTCCCCGATGGCAAGGACAAGCCCATGCACTTTGTGATTACCATCCGTCCAGATGAAGGCATCTACAGGTGCAATAGACAGCTGCATGCAGCTTGCAGGATACACTGCGCGTGTAGTATGCAGCACACATGGTGAACAAAAGGTCTTTAAATAGTTCAGGCGCACATGTGCGTGCATAGCTCGTACATGTGTATGGGTGATGCCATTCAGCAGGCAGCAGATGATGCTGCAGGACAGCATAGCAGAGACACAGTGATCACATCAGCTTCACTACTCAGCGTGTGACTGCAGGAATGGGAAGTTTGTTTTTGACTTCGTCATCTCTACTGGTTACCCCTATGATGCACCCAAAGTCAAGTGCAAAACAAAGGTGTGCAGCAGCAGTTGTCAGCATCAGGCAGTAGCAATATGCTTGCGTGCTGACTCTGTCCCTGCATGCTGTGCTGATTTGCTTGCATGTCTGGAATACTCTCCAGTGCATCAGAAGCTTATACATTTGATACATGGCACGAGATGTGCTGGACAGGAAGGCTGGAAGAAGGGCAGGGGAGGGCTTGGCCCATGTGTGCGCAGCTGATTAGCCATCAGTTAAGCGTGTCCCTAGGTACAAAGCAGTATATATAGGCAGGTGTGCTGATGTCAACATCCAATTTGTCATGGGCTTTGGCATCTGCAGGTGTATCATCCCAACATCGACTTAGAGGGCAATATCTGTCTCAATATACTGAGGGAGGACTGGAAGCCAGTGTTGTCCATCAGCAGCGTGGTCTATGGACTGCAGTTCTTATTCCTGGTGAGGACGAAGCTTCACAGTGGTGTCTTTGCTTCCCTCGCCATAGCCGGCCCAGCACGTTGAGCTGAGTGCAGATGCGGTCAATATTTGGCAAAGTTACCTGTGCAATAGTGAATGGCAGCAACAGTACCAGACTTGGCATGAGGGCCAGATCATACGTCGCAGCAGAATGAGAAGCTATAACACTTGGTATGGTCACATAGCATGAGTTTTGCTGCTAGTCAAAGCAGCGGTCTGACTGAGATTTGGCTTCTTCTCGCCTTGTTCTTATCTGCTGTTTTAGGATCCCAACCCAGAAGACCCTCTCAACAAGGAAGCAGCTGCAAAGTTCCAGGAAAACCCTAGGCAGTTTGAGAGCTACGTGCAAAGAAGTATTCATTACGGTTTACAGCTTGATGGAGAGTACTTCCCTCCGTGTACCAGCTAGCCTATGTACTACTACAATTGATGCCACTGCTACCCATGCTGCTGCTGCAGCAGCAGCAGCAGCAGCAGCAGCATGGGTAGCAGTGGCATCAATTGCGGCCGCTGGGTTGCATAGGTAGGGGGATTGCTCTCTCATGTTTTGTTGGGATGCTGCAGAGCATGGGTAGTATCTGTCTGGTGGTTTGTTGTATCTGGTCAGTACAGCAACATTGAGTACCCCTTGTGCTGTGTGTCAGAGCATGTATGCCAGACGTCCGCAGCTTTCCTGAATGCTGGAACTGGCAGTTGTGGCCTTTGTCATATACACACAAGGGCAGTGATTGTTGCTGTTCCCGTGCAAGTTACCTCTGTATCATAGCACTTGATGCGGCTCTAGATAGGAAGAGTCTGGTGCTTGTCAAACTCAGAATAGGCTGTAAACATCTTCTCCGCACCACCACCGGCAGTAGCTGGCTTGTGTAAGCCTCATGGTCTGTGTCAGTGGCATATGCCAACCGGTCTATGGGTAACAGAGATACTTCTGCCAATGTGATTCCTTACAGTGGCCTGCGCCTCTGCTGATGCACAAGGTCGTCGTGCTCTATGAGCTGTATGATACAGGCTTGCATGTCATTGATCACCCCGAGTCGGCGCAGTTCATTCTGCAGCAGCTTTCAAACAGGCTGTTCCATTGAGGGATCAATTAGCCTGCGGGATGTTGTGTGTCAGACTACTACCAACTTACCTTTTGAATGGTTCATACCCGTAGGAGGGCAGCTGATGGCTCAGCCATAATGGGGAGTCCCCTGGGACTCCGGAAAGGACAAACTTTGTAATGATAACCCGGTATCTGAGATTCACTCTGCATGTCAGGGTTCATCCTCCAACACAGCAGAGGTATAGTCAAGCTCAAACCTAGAAGCAGACTGCGGTTCAACCACAGACTGCACAGTGCCGGCATTGCAATGTCGCTGCCAACCACCGCTGTGACTTGTGCAGAGTCTGCATGAATTATGCAACAGAGCGCCGGCGGCGGATCCTGAGCCAAATTTTCTTCAATGAGAGCAACGGTTGCTTACAGAAACTTGACTTCGCATGCAATGAAGATGAATCCACATGAAAGAGGAATGTCCGCCTGTTGCCGCTGCGGCAGCGAAACAGCTGTACCTGCAGTGCATCTCAATCAGAACTTCTTGGCACTCACCAGAAGTCGGCAATTAATACTTGAATCACAATGGCAGTGCCGAGTGACCAGCACACAACGCATTTTTAAATCAAGTCCTTTAAAATCAAACTGCCCGATGTAAGAAACATACACGATATGATACCAGGGACTCTGACCGCCAGTGAGATGTTTTGCTACTGCATTTATCCATGTGAAGCTACGCACTTCAAATAGGTAGGGGGACAGGCTGGAAGACACACACTTTGGTGGGGGACGACACCCAGGGGACACCCTTGTAAAGTCAGCTACACATGCCATGACCAGTGCAGCAGCTGCTCAAAACCAAAGCACAAATAAATAGTGCTGCATGAATGCTGCTATGCTTGCAGCTCAGAACATGCGATTGCAGACCTTGGTGTACCGATGCAGAGCCCCAACCTGAACTGCTATGAAGAAAGACATTGCATCAGTACTGGCAGGACTGCATGAGAACCTTTGTCTTGATCATTGCCTGTCTGTATTCCTTGGTGGCGGGTATGTCCCCGTGTAGAAGGCCTTCTCCACATCTCCAAGCTTATGATAGACGAACCAACAGATACCAGCACCAGCCAACCACCACACATAGCGACTTACAACCTGCACTGCTGCTGTTGCTGCTACTGCTGTTGCGCCACCAGGTAAATCTGAAGTTGGCAGTATCAGTAGCTGCAACGCTTTCCCCAATAGATGGAGCACCATAGCTCCAACATCGTCATCCATGGCATAAGGTGATACTGTTGCTGCAGTGAGTGCTGTTGATGTGAGTAATGCCGCTGAGAGAGCAGCAGTGATGCACGCCACCCCAATAACAGCCGCCACTCGTACAACTGTCAACAAAATGCTACGTGTAGCTTGAACCTGCTTGAGTCCTTGTTGACACTGAGCGCAATGTGCTGTGTGCTGACTGTACCTACAATCATGGAGTTCAGCAGCAACGATATATCTGTTGTAGACATGCAGGGAACTGACATGCCTGGTTCATCATGGTTCCTGCTGTAAACGCAACATCCAGGATGACTGACATGCTATCTGCCAGTGGGTTCACTGAGCACAACAGAAACGCCCTGCTACTGCATGCATTCATCTTGAAGATAACACACATTGCTGTTTGACTATTCTCAGCATAAACATACATACATACATTAGCAACCCTCATGCAGCACAGTGTGCTGAGCACACAACAACTTCTTCAAGTACAGGGCAGTGGGTGTAATTGAATAGAGCTCACCTGTCCAGCAGCTGTGCTTGTTGCAGCCTTGGTTGTAGTCTTGCTCTGTAAGCAGGTTTACCGACATCTCCAAAAGGCCCCCCACCTCCAAACTGTTCTATCCACTTTCTGAATGCAATCACGTTAGTGTCTGCCTGAAAACAAAAAAACAAAAACAAGGAGAGGAAACAGAACAGCAGTGGGCACATTGGTTGCAGCATGCATACAGTACATGGTCAGCAGCATTTATTGCAGCAGATGATCAGGGTCATGATGTATGAGTGAGCAAGAAGGTATATGCTCGATGCCAGGTGTGCTGAAAGATGTTTGGACCACATCAGCGAATCAAGCAGAGCACCAAGAGCTCTTCATCTGTCCAACATCAAGCTTGATGACTCACCGGTGATGGCATGTAGTATGCCTGTGCTGCTGTCTTGCCTTTGCCAGCAGCAGCAACATACTGCTCTTCACCAAGATGAAGGAAGATCTGATCATCCTCAAGAGGAACCTAATGATCATCACCGTAGCAGCAGCAGCAGCAGCAGCAGCAGCAGGGGTGGTGGTGGTGGTGTGACTGTTGCGATCATAAGGAGCGACCGTTGATGACAAAGTCATACAGGTGTGCACAAAGGTTGAGAGCTAGTCTCCAACCGTGAGTACAGCAGCAGCAGCAGCAAAGTATAATGATGTGTCACCTGCGTTCCCAGGTGAACTGCCCACCCTGGAATCAGCTTCATCGCCCAGGAGGCGAGACCGCCCCCTTTGCTGAATCTGAATGCATTGCGATTCAGTAGACGGCACCTGCACATAGCAGCAGCAGTGATTCGATGCTAACAGCAGACAGAATCCTACTAGGATTCTGTGCAGTAGTACTGCACTGGACGCCCTGCCAAAGCATGTGTCTCACGCGCAAGTCGGGTAAAGACACCGTGTCTCACAGTGTTAAGGCAAGTTCTCCTGACTGTTGTACTTGGTTCTGCTCTGTCAATGAGAGCCGAACCATGTGCAGCAGTCAGGAGAACCTTCCTTACTACTGTTGAGTCAGTGCATCAGAACCATTGCTGCAGCTGTGATGGGGGCTGTCTCCATCAATAACATAGCTCAGCTGCCGATGGGCATTCAGCCATAAAGCAAGGACACGTGACCGGGATCAAGAGCAGGACCCACCTGCCAGGCGCTATCGGCACCGCATACACAATTACAAGCGACTCGTATCCCTTCTTCTCCTTCGCGTCAATCTTCTGCATCATAAAGCACGGCGGGCGGAACCAGCTCGACTGCGACCCCAACGCACCGGCTCTCGGTCCGGTATCCCACATGCTCCGAAACCCGTTCCGCGACACCGGGTGAGTCAGCGATATGTCGTACGCACCAATCACATTGCGGTTGGAGATGGACTTGTGATGCGTGAAGGGCACGTGACTGGCATCTAGTACGTTCTCCAGCAGGCTCGACCTGCAGCAGCAGCAGCAGCAGCAGCAGCAGCAGAAACACCATCAAGAATACTTAGCACCTGATACACAGCATGCACTCACTCAAATTGTTGAGACCAACCATCACACTTTGAAAGCTGGCTGCTGCCGCAAGCATACTCAGGCTCACTGCTGATGCCTGGATACAGATTAAGAGTCCGCGCAGACAATTACTTCCAGCATGCTGTAGGTAAGACCTGTCAACTTGGGAGTTTTTGACACTGCTGCTGCTGCTGCCGCCGCTGCTTACCAGTCATAAGGCACGTCTCTCCAGGTGTCCTGAACCAGCCAGCCCTCTTCCTCCAACTCCGGTGTGATGGGAACATCAGCATAAGACACACTGCTGCTGCTGCTGCTGCTACTGTGAGATCTGGTCAACTCCTCGCTGACTACAGCAGCAGAAGCTTGCGCAGCAGCTGCTGCTTGAGCTTGCATTTGCAGCTGATCCTGTACGGCAGGCTTCCTTGGCTGTGCTTTGGGCTTCACAAACAGCATGCCCTGCTTTACAACTGCCGGGTATGTTGTCGCACAAGCTCTAGGTGTTGCAGTGCGGCCTGACTGGGGGATGTGTTCACAGCCACCAGAGCCGTTGAAGGTCCAGCCATGATAGGGGCACTACACAGCAGCAGCAACAGCAGCAATAGTGCAGCTATGTGTGAGTAATAATTCGTGCTGTGTGACTGACATCATCGTGTAGCAACACATCTGAAACAAGTGCAGACAGCTGGGGTTGTTGACACAGCTGCTTGCACCAGTTGAAGGTCATTGCGGAGTTCAAGCAGCGAGACTTCAAGCAGCGAGACTTCTCAACAAACTCATCAGTTGACATGACTTATTGTGCACATGACTTTGGTATGTAAATGCTCAGTATGTATACATAAGGTTCTTATGGCGTACCTCCAGCAATCCATCAGCAGTTATTCTTCCCTCACTCAGAGGTACCAGCCTATGAGGACAGACATCTGAGAACAGACGCCACTGACCATCAACATTATCATCATTACCACTGCTGCTGTTACTGACGGGCAGCTCATGTTGACCTGTTGCTGGTTGATACCAGATCACCAGGGGTATGTTGAGCAGAATAAATCTGTGAGGTGTGCTGCGGTCAAAGTCCCTGTCAATGATTGACAACACGGTGGAAAAAGGCACCAGCATGAGGGTGGATGGTTACAAGGAGTTGCGGGTTGTAACCAGTCAGCGCCACCAGAGCAGTTCTGAGGTCCTGATGCTAGTCATTCAGGATCAGTGATTGAGGACTGCTGCTTTACCACCAGCCACACCCGCATACAGACACAGCTGCTACCATCACCAAGAGACACGCATTGAACATTTCAGAGGCCACGTGACACTCCGAACATTCAGCCCTGTTGCTGATCATATGCGGACCTGTTCCTGATCACATGCAGAAACTGTGCAAGCTGCACTTATGACTAGTCAAGTGAATACTCACTTGACAAAGCCCACTGGATACCACTGGTCGAAGTAATCTATGCAGCCCGAGGCACGAAAGGGCGCATCAGGAAAATCTCGAGTCAGGGATCCGTCCACACGCTTGGTGGCTCTGCTCGTGGTGCATCTGCGTGGGCTGCTATCTGCTGTGCTGCGTTTATTGCTAGTTGCAGCATGTATGTGTCGCCCTGTGCGCTGCAGACACGACGATCGCCGTTGTGATGCTATGATAAGACTGCTTGGTCTGACCGTCCACACGCTACTCGACTGTTGGCTGCTGCATGCATGCATACGGGCCTGTCGGGAAGGCAGCACAGCAGGCCCCATGATCGTCTCCCTCAAGTCGCTCAAGCAGTGGGTGCTGTTGCTGAAAATATGGTACTTATATCACTGAAGCCAACCGTACAGGCAGAAAGTGGTGTACTCGGTCAGCAGAAAACAGCGCGTAACCTGACCGTAACGTAAGCACCGTCTATGACAACGATAAATTTCAAGAAGTGTTGTTGTCAAGTAAAACATACATTATGTACACAGCATAAAGCGCGCATACGGCGCTCTGCATGACATCGCAGCCCTAAAGTGCAGGAGGCACAAGTCCAGAAACACAGGTGCATGTGCCATAACACTTGCCAGCCGATCCAAGCATGCATGCACGATCACATGTACCAGCCATAACATACCCTTCATTGACAGGGTAGTGGATTGATAACCGGTGAGTTGAAGACGTGCAACCAACCAGCTGTGCAACACCAGCAGTGGTCAGGCTTGCACCAGTGTGCCAGCTTACATCTGTGATACGCCATGCCTGCTGCATGACTATTGCTCTTTTGCCTGCAGACTCCCTCACAAGTCATAGAGTTGTCTAGAACAATCACCCCAACCA
>LWCB01012176.1:0-20596 GCA_001630525.1 Coelastrella sp. M60
TTGGTTGTGGTGTCCGGGGTGTGACTAGTGGTTTCATATCAGGAAAACAGATGTAGGGGGGTGGCGGGGGGGGGGGGCGTGGGGGGGTACCCCCCCCACTTTTGGGCCACGATATCTGAGTGACTACGTTGTGCTGCGTTGACCCTCGTCCGGGATACGGAGCATGCGACCTAATTTCACCAATAATCGTGCCATCCTGGTCAGAATGATCTGCAGGCCTGCAGAAGCCGGTCACTGAAACCGGGCGGGCGTGTGCGGACTGTTCAATTCAAGAGTTGGCAGTCTTGCAGTACAACCTGGTACCTTGCCGTAGGTCATGTGCAAGAAAAGTAACCTCCTGTGCCTCTATCCAAGTTGTAAAAAACGTCGTGCGCATGTGAAGCAGGCACACCCACACCATCACCACTTCCCTGCACATTTCCATCCGTCTGCAGCTGATAGAAAGGCTCGATACTGTAATATGAAGTGTATTTGACTCTTGTGACAGCTCACATTGTGCTCGGAGATCGCTCCTGTGTGCTCCTGTATCCTCACCTTCTGCTGCAGAACATAGATACAGCACGAGTGTTTACCACCATATACGAAAGCTTGACAATTCTGTGAAACCCCTACACCCCTACACCTGTTGCATTTGCACACATTGGACTTCATAAATAGCAACACATACTTCATAGATAGCAACAGGACTGGTGGTGTTGAGGCACAACAGCAGCAACACTGCTGAGTTGTTACATACTCAGTCAGACACTTGAGCAATGGCTGCCTCGTTGTGGAGCAGCAAAACAGCAGATCCTTGGATTGACACCCAACAGCGATATGACAGTATTCTTGAGAAGCATGCAAGCAGCAAACTTCAGGAAGTGAACAGGTTGGTGTCACGAGCAGTGGGGTCAGACCATAAGCTGCTGCTGTCATGCGGCTTCCTTGCATTGCAGCAAGGAAGCGACTTCACATTCCACATCACCGCATAAACTTCTTTGTGGATAGGATGAATGGTGCGTCTATCCAAGTTGCTGTCTACCGATTGGGCATGATGGGCGCTCATCGGCCTTCGCCTTATTGCTATCCAGGCCAAGTCTTATTTGGTAAAGAGGGGGATCACATACGTCTGTGAATGGAATGGACCTGGTATTATCAAGTTTAGATACAAATATAAGATGCGGCACTGCTGCTGCTGCTGCCGCTGCTGCTGCCTGCAGTTGGTATGAGACAGAACTCCCCAAGTCCATCTCTGACCGTCACCCAAACAGACACATCACTCAGCCTGAACTAGTACAACTGGTACGAGTTAAAATTGTTGTGATACGTACCAATTGTAGTGTAACATGTTACATGACAAGGTACCTTAAATTTCCAAGGTATGAAGTAGCACTTCATCAGTTTCTTTGGCCGAGCACTGCCATCCATTTGTAATTGGCAAGATGACAAGTTGCCATGCACATATACATATATGTATTAGCCGCAGCAGCACAGGTAACTTTTTTCCTAAACAAGACGGCGGCTGCTGCTGCTGTTGCTGCTGGGGTTTGCTTGCACAATGTAGGTCGACTGGAAGTTGACTCGAGGCAAGTGGCGACCACGACTGCTAGACTTTGCTAAAGCAGCAGCTGTAAGTCACGCAGATGCAGACCAACTGCCAGGGTAAAATAGTTAGCATGTTATGACTGTCACACCTATATGCACTACTCAGCTTCACACTGGCAGAGCATATTGCGTTATTTGTTATAACGTAGCTGTTGTAGTGAGTCGGTTATTGTTATGACAGTTACTTTCCGCCGATCAAGGGTGCTGCCAGTTGGCGCCATTGGCACGGCTTGGCCAGATCACACAATTTCCAAAACAAGATGAATACGCCAGCTCCTTATCCACTGCTCAGGTCAGATCTGCAGCAAGTTGTTGTTGTGTATTGCTCATGACATTACCACAACAAGATCAGCATATGATTATGTACACTGTCGAAGTTTGTCACCCTGTATTTGCAGCACTGGCAGCAGTATCACCAGAGTTGCTGTTGCTGCAATGTTTTATTGCTACAGGAGCAACAAGTGATAGAAGCATCAACTGCAGCCTTTGCTCAACTTGGCAGCAGCAGCAGCAGCAGCAGCAACCAAGAAGCAGCAGCGGCAGCAGCAGCGGATAGCAGCGAGACCCCAAACCCGCCTGCTAGAAAGAAAGCCAAGATAGCTACAGCCACCAGTTGCCCAAACACCAGTGATGGAGACCACAAACCTCCACCACCACCAGCAGCAGCAGCAGTACCAGACCTGTCAACCGTAAAATCATCTCTTGAGAGGCTGACTGTATTGAAGGGCGTCGGTGCTGCTACAGCATCAGCACTGCTGGCAGCAGTAGATGACAGCTGTCCATTCATGGCTGATCAGGCACTGGAAGCTGCTCTGGGGAAAAGGTGAGTGGGTGTTTGAAGCGGTGAGACCCAGTACTGCTGCCGTTGTCAGCAGCAGCAGCAGCAGCAACAGTGGATGTCAGGGCAGTAGTGGGCTATCAAGAACAGTCCTCAACTCCATATGTTGCTACATCAGCGTACTGCTGCATGTCAAGCTGGCTATCAAGCGGCCCGCTAAACACTATTTGCATAAGTTGGTACACGGTCCATGAGCACTGCAGTTGCTACTGATGCAATTTCATCATGGTGCATGGCGGCAGAATAGGTGGAAAAAGATTGGGGGGTCAAAATAGCGGCACCGCGAGAGTCGCTGAGATTGTCGTAGAACTATCCCAGGGCTCGCAGTGATCGCGGGCAGCAGGGGCTAAATTCGCGATGGCGCCTGCAGCGTAAGATCAGGGGTCTGGGACCGCCGGTTCTGGCGCCCGCGGTCAGCAGGCAGCGCTCCGCGAATTTAGAGGGTGTGATTCAGCATCCTTTACATATGATGCATGCAAAGAAGGCGACAACAGAGCCTTTGGGGAGATGGTATCGCAGACCATGTAAGGATGGTCGATCGCCCGCGGTCAGCAGGGAGGTTTCCGCGAATTTAGACGGTGTATTTCTGCATCATGTATAGAAGCTGCATGCAAAGCACGCAAATGCAGGGCGTTTGGGGAGATGCTATTGGCAACCATGTACAACCATGTAAGGCTGGTGGATCCCCACAGGCGCTTGCAGTGATGTCGACCATTTTCTCAACACACACATCACACATCAATGATGCAGGTTGAATATGAGGCACGGGTAATATCAGCGGTTCGACCTGCTGATGTGTCACTGAAAAAGCATTGCAGTGCCTGCTGCTGCAGCAGGGCTGTTGCCATTTGAGATCGCTTGCAACAACATCACCAGAACGGCAACCACGTTTTGGGCATTGTTGCAGACGTCTGACGCGAAGTGGGTTGCAGTAGTGCTTGTACTGTGAGAACTGCCGTCGCAGGGTACAGTAGGACAGCAAGCCGAAGCGTCTGGAATGACATGCGAGCGCAGTGGCAACGGCATATCAGAGTCCTGCACGCAATTAAGTAAGTACATGAACTCATGCAGCAAGTATACGACATGGTAATGCACACGAGCCATGGTTTGCAACCTGCACTGCACTCCTGCATCAACCATCACACGCTCGACACTACAATGATAGCGCAACAATGACGCCGGTGCAGTTGATGTGTGAGATGTTGTCAGAAGGTTGTGTTGCCTGCGGTTACGAAAGTTTTAGATGTCCCCACCAGGGGCATCAGGGTGGTGCAGTGAGCAGCGATGACTGTTTAGTGGGCCTGCCAACCCGGCGTTCTGATCAAATGAGGCGAGCCGTATATCCGTGAAGAGTGTAGACACAGTTCGCGACCAGGAAATTGCAGCTGTGTTGCGGCATGGAGTGCTGTGATAACCAGCAGGTGTCCACACAGCAGCAGCTATCCAACACAGCAGCAGCTGTCCAACAGCAGTTCAGCGGAACGCTCTCCAGGTACTGTTGAATATCAGACGATGTATATAGCAGCAATTGCAAACAGTCCATGATGGCTGACCTGTGTCATGTGGGTTGACATTCGTCGACCACCCGCATCTGCTGCTGTATGTAGCTGGCTGAGACATGAACAGCAAAGTAAAGTTTTGTTGAAGCAGACATTCATAGAGGCATTACCAGCACTTGGATTGGGCTGTGCTGTTATGCAGTGATGTGTATACAACTGACACTGAACAGCAGGAACAGCAGTTGCAACATGTAAGCGCTGCATCACTATCTCAGCATGTCTTGACGTTTGTGCTGCTGGTATCGTGCTAATGTCTGTGAATGCAGTGTTCAAACAACACCAACAACGCAGAGCAGTTCCCTTGGATCACAACTGTTGAGCCAGCATGTCTTCTGATGCGATGTTGACGGACCTACAGCAGCATGCAACGAGGTGCCGCTGCTGGTGTATGTTGCACAGCTTTCTTTGTCTGTAGCTGGATCTACTGTGCTCATATATGGCGTGTGATGGCTTGTTGATGGTCAATTGCAGTACGGTTGCTTTTTGCAGGGTTGTCTGGGGCTGCAGATATGCTGCTGCAGATATGTGCTGCTGCTGCTGCAGACATGTGCAGGTGGTGTGTAACATGGTGTCAGCAATTTATGACAGTGCCATTGTGACACCCGTGACTTGTACTGCCTGTGTGCCAAACCCTGTGTGCTGAACCCTGGTTGAAACCTAAACCCTGTTTTGGAATGATAACACCTGCCAATGACATGTGCTTGGGCGCGTGTGGTGTCTGGCAGCGTTCCCGGCCAAATCGGCCGACGTGACTTTTTGAGCGAAATCGGGCGGTGAATAGGGAGAATTAGTGTTTAACAGAAGCGCCCACTGTTGTAATTAGTGTTTAACAGAAGCGCCCACTGCTGTAACTTGTAGTGAAACAGCTGTGGTGTCATAAAGTGGCCAAAACAAGCCCACAAGTTCTATGGATTGAGCTGTATCTTGGCATGTTGAATATATACAACCTATGTAATGAAGTCAGGTGCATAAAAAGTCACCTCGGACAACAGTAAGCACACTCAGCAGTTGATAACAGCTTTGCTGTACTGCAGCATCATCATGATCATGTGACATTATGTCACAGCAACCTGAACCAAACGCTGCTGACGACCATGAAAATGATTCTGATGACCATGACAATGATACATACTAAGTGCAGTGACCCCCCGACACATCCTGGCTATGATCAATAGTTGAACGGGATCTTGATCCAGCCGCCTGGTCTAGCGAAGACATACGGACTCAGCCAAACAGTGCTGATTGTTCCGTGCAAGCAATCTTTGAATGCTGCATAGGTATAAGACTTGCAGCACACACAGCAACATGTGCAACAAGGGCTGCAATCGCTGCAGGGAACACACTTGTCACCTGAGGTTCATTCAACTATTCAAGAAGTACATACACTATGCATGTTGACATCTCAACATGTACATAGTCACTTGCATAGCTTGCATGCATATACTGGCAATATACCTACTAGTGACCACACTGGTCAACCACCCCAGTGGCAATCATGCAAAGTTCCATATTGTACATTGTGTGCATATGTGCATCAATAAACAACACCACTAAGCAGTGCTACCTGACAACCTACACGGTCATGTACTGTACATTGCCGTCACAGGTGACTGAGCTTTGGACAAAAAGGGTACACTTACAAAACACTGCAGTAACAAGGGACAGCAGCATGTGCGCAGAGCACTTTTGCTGACTGCACACATACATACTCAAACAACTCACCAACTACTAGTATAGTATACACAGTGCTACTTGCAATCATGTCCACCCCACCCAGATACACCACAGGAACACAATAATACGAAGAAGGCGCTTTGCTATCCACAACAGCATGCACCGCAATACCAGTATAAGCAAACAATCAGCTGCTCAATTACTAACAGTATTGCAGGCCTTCCCTATGTATACAGTTGCATGCATGCAGCCGCTGCAGATGCTTCGGCCCGTGTACAGTATCAATGCATCTTGTACAACTGGCACTACGGAGGTTGCCAAGGGACATACTGTAGCTCTATCAAGCTTCCTTATACACACATAGTATACAGAACCAACAAGAATACTCTCTGCTGCCAGCTTACTGAACAGAAACGCCTAGTGTGCCCTGGTCAGCAAGCAAGTCTGTGGGAGCATCCTGCAGTTCATTGAGCCATGACAGGCTGTTGCTGTCATGATCCCTGCTGCTGTGTGCTGATGACCAACATGCAGCAACATAATGTTGCTGAATGATGTTACAGTACACCAGCACCAAGACACCAGACACGGCAATACTATGACAAGTTTAATGAAATGCCAGAATCTGCTCCCAATCTCCCTACATCATTGAATTGCATATGGGTAAATTCTGTGTCACCCCTGGGTAGTGCCAAAGCTGTTCTCTTCTGCGCAGCCTGCTGATGCTTTGGTTCTACACCTCAAAAGTGACACTGCCGTGTTTGGACAAAACAAGATCCTGCTGCACCAGACCACCAAGTGTCATACAGCAACACTCTTCAGAGAACCAGCAGTCATCCAACCACCAATACTCTGCAGCACCTCTGATCAGGACCTTGGAGTGTCACACTGCCAAGCAGCACATTCTCAAGCAGTGAAATCCACAGTGCTGCTGGCCTGCTGGTCTTGTTGTCTGCTGCTGCAGCTCCTGTAGCTGCAGCTTCTGCAATGGGATGCAACTCTTGAACACATCTTGTGGAGTTGGCTGCCCTCACAGTCATCTGTGCTTCAGCGTGTGGCCTCTAGCAGCAGTGGTAGTACCTGAAGATGATGCTTGGTGGTGCTCTGTGTTGTCAAGCATCATCTCACAGCCACTGGGTTCTATTGCTGTGCAGCAGCTGCTGCCAGAGGATCTGAGGGGCTGTTATAACAATGTCGCTAACATCAGCCTGACTGACCAAACCCCAGGCACCTGCCCTCACCTCCCCCTCCAACTGACCAGCACTCCACACACAAATCCCATGATACATTCGCACGACCGCCTTCAATGCTGCTGCGTCATCAGTCAGCCTTGCTGCACGCTGCTGCTGCTGGTGTGCTGAGCCGCGGTTGAGATGGCGCAACTTGATGGCCAGCGAACCCCTGTGCAAGCCTGCTGCTGCTGCTGTACCTGCAGTATGTTGCTGTACTGCCTGCAGAATATCCTCCAACGATCCTCCTTGATACAAGGGAAGCCCAACATCTGCACAACGACTGCTGCTGCTACTACCTCTCATACTATGACCCAATTCTGCTGCTGCTGCTGGCCCCTGCTGCTGCTGCCTCCTCTGCTGCGGCTCATGCTTCACACAGAATTGCGCCCACCTCAGACACCACCGCTGCTGCCGTTGAGGCCGACGCTGTACCTGCACCTGCATCTGCTGCTGTTGCTGAGTCTCCTCAAGCCCTACTTCTGCTGTCGCCTCCAGCAGTACTGCTGCCGCTCCCTGCACTGTTGCTTGATGATGTAGTACTACAGACTGCCCGGCCGCTCCGTTGTGAGGTGGCAGTCCCACTGGCCCTCCCAGAAAGTGCTGGATGTGACCCGAGGTGATCAGCCCCTCGGACAGCTGGTGGTGACTCAGAAGATGACCACTCTCAATGCTGTCAATGGGCTGTTGAAACAGTGTCAGGATGACATGGCAGCCAGCAGCAGTTGGTGAGAGTGTGTGTGCGCAGGTAAAGCAGCAATAGCAGCTTGTAGGTAACCAAATGTGGGGTGTATCAGCGAAGTTACCACAGGAACCACCGGTGGGAAGCATGTCTCGATGCTGCAATGAACACTGGTATTCAACTAGTACATCAGCTTCCTCACGAGGGTCGAGCTGATGCATGTTGTTATGTCATTGTGTTACCGGTGTAACGATATAACATATGTTATAACACTCCCACCTGTGTGATGAGCACCCCCTTGGCTCCCCTGCTGTTCATCTCTGTGAGCAGCACCACTGACTGGGCAAAGAATGTTTCATCAAGAGAGTTGTCATGAGCCACCAGCAGACTACCAACACGCAAGCCATCTACAGGGGCACCATGACTGGAACAGCACAACAGAAGCAGCAGAAGCAGCAACAGCAACCAACTTAATGGCATCTCCAGAGTGACAATGCATTGGATTACATCATGTATGTGAGATGCTTATGTGACTGATCTACATGACAAGCACAGAGCTGAGAGTGTGCTGTAAAGCATGCCCATGTCAGCTGAGCCACAGCAGCACAAGCTGTATTGCTCACGGTTGCTGCATGTACCAAAGAGAGTCTTACCGTATCAAGGCAATGCCAACCCTCATATCTCCCTCTTTCCTCAACACCAGACGCAGCCCTCTGGCATACAGGCTGGCCATCACGCCACCAAACATCATGATAAGGATCACAAGCACTGACTGAGATCTGCTGCCCAGCAGCAGCACCGCCAGCAGCAGCAGGTGCAGCAGCGGAGGTCCGGAGAGGCACAGCGCCAGCAGTGCGATGCAGGATGCACCCATGAGGCTCTTGGCACACGACCAGATCTTCAGCAGACAGAATTGCAGGACAACAAACAAGCCCACAGTAGATAGATCGCAAAGGAGTCATTGAATGTGAGTGACATTTCACAAGGTGCCAACTTGGATGTTCACTAACTATTGATCTGACCTCACAGTTGGTATGCGAGTGCAAACCTCATGCAAGATCTGGAGATGTTGCTGTAGTATGATACTTTTCTGGACACCCAGATCAACCTGCTGGCCATCAAAGCTGCATCAGCTATATACATTGGAAAGGGTGTCGCAGCACTACTACCACCCCAGAGATCCTGCCGCACCTTGAGCAACGTATGAGCAGCAGCTGTTGGTGGCACAGACGTGTAGCGTGTGCGACATACACCGCAGATTCTGGCACGCTCATCCTTTTTCCCCCCCAGCTTCTGAACATTGGTCTGCCACTTGTGAAGGCAGGACTGATGGACATACTTCAGGGTGCCCTTGCATTGGCAGGGGGCAATGAGCTGCAGTGCAGGACAAGAGACACAGATTCCATCTCGCGGTATGTGCTTCGTTTCGCAGATACCACATGCAGAAACAAGGTTGCCTCGGCAAAGTAGCCACACTCAGGAGCGCTGTTGATGATCGCACTATGCCTAGGAACCTGAAAGCACAGATACCGCAAACTGGCACGTCCCTCGGCGTGTGCTACTGAATAAAGAGCGCTGGCTCTGTACAGCGAAAACCACCACTGACATGGACCTCTGCGGTATCGTTTGCAGGCATCTGTCAGCCTTTGCTGTTCTACGACATCACGGCACCACTACAACAGCAGGTTGTGACGCTATCACGCACTCTTAATGCATGTATAATACTGTGTTTAGAGCTGTGTTTCCCACAGAGAGGCTCGTGCGCTTCCACAAACATTACTTGCCTCTGAGGGCTTGCAGTCTTCTTCGAAACATATCCTGCATGTAAAGGTCGCCTCCTCTCCATCGGAATCATCCACTGCTGGTGGAGGCTTTGACTTGAATACTTTGAACATTTTCTCACGTTGCCTTGGGCTGCGCTAGCAATCAGAGTCAGCGAGCCAAAGCTGTGTTGGACGAGGGATCGTGCTCGATGCTGCGTGGGTACCGCGACTATCAGTGCCTACCCATTGGTATATCACGTAGACGCTCAATGTGCCTCACCGAAGTACGCCAGCGACAGAAGTCCTGTCAGAAATCAAAGCCCTATGCCTAAAGGCTTGGCCTCAGTGATCAGGCACTAGACTAGGAAATACATTCATACGTTTCAAACCTATAAACACTTTGCAGCAACATTGCGACGACCAGTGCAGGGTGGCGTATGCACTGGCATTGTGCTTATGGTTGCGATGTATCACTAGTTTAAGCTTGCATCGATATACACCGTAGCAATCTGATACAGCCTACGGTTATCTTTGTTCTATTCAGGGGTGCAAAGCATTGTGTCTGGTATTGGGTCCCTCATTGTACTGTCAGCTGTACAGCGGATGGTGCAAGCTTTTGCGAGGCTATTGGGTGTACGTTCCGGTGGTGCGCCAAAAACACACGTCGTTTGATACCTGAACCAATGGTGCTCACACCAGCTCCCTGCACATAGCATAGAGGCACACTTGGTCAGCTGCAGCTGTAACCATCATCACTAGTACATGGTGAAGGCGCGGGTGGCAGCTTGATCATCATGCAGCCTGATGAGTTTACCTTGCCACAGCCCCTACATATATGATTTCACATTAAACCTGCGTAGTCAGGTCATATGCAGTTTGCCGCTCTTGATCAGCTACCAGCGCGAACCGTTGCAAGTCACGTGGGTGAACCTTGGACGTTGGACGTCAGACCCATGTCCTGTGGATCGACGTTGGGCGTGGCTGCCACAGCATCTAAGAGGTCACCTTCTTCGTTCGTATATTCAATAGTGTGTACATGTGCAGTAACCTCGGGGTACCAACTCCAAGTGACGCACCTTTCACAGGTGCATGACAGCCCTTGCAGCTATCAGTCGAACACACCCCCATCCTGGTTACTCCACAACTCACCTATTACCCGTTGGTGCATTGATGAGTTTCTCGTTCCTGTCGCACAGAAAACGCAGGCAGAGCTTCCAAGGGAGCTGTAAACGATAGTGCCCCCTCACTGAAAGCAGCGCCCGTGCTTCAGCCTTGCAGATCCGTTGCATCAGACTCAACGACACAGTCTGATCGGAGTCCTGGATTGAAACAAATTCTCGCCATCTACGGCTTTTAGCAGACAGCGTCATGACTGCGCTGGCTCTGTCGGTCGCGGTAAGCTGCGGTCACAAGCCACAGATGGGGCTTCTGGACCGATATGTATCGTCTGCATGACCATTTTCGGAAAGAGCTGCTGTGATCGACAACGGTTGCAGCAGTCACTCGAAGTGTTTGAACATGTTGCTGTCTCCTGAATGACAACCAAACCCGGAGAGTTATCACAGAATGGCAGGCTATGATAGATATGTCTACAAGCTGCCAATCATTGGCAGGCATGCAATTGGTGCAGGAGACCTGGTTATGCAGCACTTTATGCACATTTCTAGAGACCGAAGATCTTTGCATGGGGGTCATGCAATGCATGCAACTCACAAGTGCACTGTCTCTCCGCCCATCCCATCATTGACAGGTGACTCTCAGTGCAGTCCTGACGGCAGCGGCTCCAGTGACACATGCAGGCCCGAGACACTGGCAGCACTCACGCCGCCTTGTGCAGACAGCAGACACTGGCAACACCACATCTGATCGCAGCAGCAGCGGCACCAGGAGAGATGGACCACCGCTCCCCGGAGACACATTCAGCTCCATGAACGCCAACAGGGACAGCAGTAGCAGCAGCAACCCCTCGGATATGGATATCAAACATCCAGGTGACAACCACACTGCATTTGGCAGTGCACTCAGACCGTACGAGCAATGTGGGGGAACTGGCGGCTACTGTAACAGAACAACCATTGGTGTTCCTTGTTCAGACCATCCTTGGCATTCCGTGACATGTCCAGAGTACTACAACTGTGCCCGCAGCAACCACACCTATTGGAGTTGTCAGCCTGTGCCTCCTAACGCAGTGAGCCCTAGGGTACAACCCATCACTCGACGTATTAGTGCACCCACAGCGCGGCCAAGCTTAGAGAGGTATGGCCCATTGGAGGGTAATGGCACTTGGAGGGCCACTGCTGATGTGAATGGTACCAAAGCGCTCACGCCGGATGGCGAGTTCACAGCGCAAGCAGTAGTGGGTGACAGGCCTCAGCAGCTAACAAGCAATGAATCTTTTGTGAGGGTGTGTGGACCAGGTGATCTGGCAGTAGGTAGTCAGATGTGCATAGCAGGATCACCAGCAGCAGGTGCTGCTCATGTGCCTAGGCTTGCAATTGGCTTGCATCTCATGCTGCTATTGATAACGTTGCTGCTAGCAATAGGCTGTTGAAGCAGCATAGACAGGGTAGTGCATACTAGTGTATATTGCAATTGCTAGGTTGCCAGATATTGATTGCACGTGCCAGAATGTGGCGCCATGTTGGCTGTTGTTGTAGAATATCATTTGGTAGTTGCTTGCTGCAAAGCATGTTTCAGATAGGGTGGCAGCAGCTGCATGCTCTACAGTGCATATGCAAGCTGGTCATATTAGAGTATACTGTGTGAACGACTAGGAGTCGTGATGTGGTACAGCTTGCATTGCAAGTATGCAGCCTGTCATGCACACTTGCATTTGTGCTGCCAACAATGGGTCACCAGAACAGTGTAGCCGCTACATCATTAGCAGGTCACGAAAAAGATAGACGGTCTATCTGCTGATCCCGGGTGACCTGGGCCGGTACATGTGCTGCTAAAGCTGGGCCGGCTGCATTGGGCATGGTGCTGCAGTTGATCAAGCAGGCATGACAATGCACTCCGTGTATATGCCATACAGTGTATAATACACATATCCCAGGCAGTTGATGTGTTGCAGTACTAGTGTGACACGGTGTGCACTAGTGCAGTATTGAGTGAATCAGTGCATTGTTTGCGAGCTCAAAGTTTGAGATTTCAATTGCCTGTCACTGTACTTGTGGAAGCACGTGCACACTGCAGAATATTGTGGCGGCCTTTTGACGCCACCCGTACTACGAGGTTGGCACTATTTAATGGTATTACTGATACCGGTAGTACCGGGTAGCACCAGGTTCAGCCAAGTTGGCGTGGCATGGTCATGCTGCTGTCATGAAGATGCACCGAGATTGCCAGAATATATCATGCATGTTGCCCTCTGTGTGTGGTCACAGGCCTAACGGTTGAGCTTGTGTTGGAACAGCAGTACTAGCTTGGCAGCTATCGTCAATATCAGCCACTTCAGTAGCACCAGTAGTGACCCCTCTGGCTGAGAGGCGCATGGGAGCCATTCCAGGATGCACTGTGCAATGGTCGTTTTCAGGATCAAGGTGTGAGCCTGAGCTGCTGCTCATCAGCATGCATGGTATTCATCACCAACAGCTGGCAACCAGCAATTCTCAAAAATGCAACGTTGCTGGCACATGTGTGCAACACCCAATCTGCCTGGCTTTGACTCACGCTACTTTAACTGACGTCTGCTTGACAATCTCTCTTGTGATCATTCAGATTACATTCACCGGCACACAAGGGTTGTCCACCCTTTCCATGTAGAAACCTTGCGGAGCAAAATTTGCTGAGCCTCATGTCTGCATCAACACACCAGAATCCTATAAGCCACCTCTCAGGCTCCAGATCATTGTACATGCACAATCATCAGTCCGTTTGATGTGGCTTGGCCCAGAGTTGGCTGGTAGCCTTGAGCAGTGCAGATGCATGCTGTAATAGAGGAGCACAGCTATTCTCAATATCACAGTGCAGCACCGAGACGAACAAGAACAGGGTGCAAAACATGCACAAATCACAGAAGCATGCCAGCGATGAGCTGTTCGAGCATGCGCTGAACCACCAAAGCATCATGCCATGACAAACACTATGAGCAGCTGAACAATGATTGTAGGTGTGAGCAGCAAACACTAGTCCTGTAGTGATGGCTGAGACTTCTAGATAACAGGCAGACTGCTCTGGCAGAAGATGCCTCTTAGTACAATACAATACAATAAGATGCCTCTTAGAATAACACCCACTACAAACTGGCCCCATGCTCATACTCAACAGCACGGGTGATGGATCATAAAGAAAAATTTTATGCCATGAGATCATAAGAGCAGGCGGGCTAGCAGAGACATTCTACAGTATCAGCCCGACATTACAGACCTCTTGACCAAAAATTGGCACCAGTTCACAAAGCGAAAGGGTGTCTTAAATACATTCATCATCATCAAAGGTCGCAGTGCGTTGCTTGGCGACCTAAGCAGTACAACCTGTTAGCCTCAAGGCCGTCAGAAAATCAACAACACAACAGCCTTTCAACAAGACGATTGCACTGTACAATCAATCTCTATATAATGAAGTCAGCACGTCACCAAGAGCAGGAGCCCTGGCTACTACATGCTGCTCAGCTGCTGTGCCAAACACAACCCAGACCATGGCACCAGTTGAGAAGGCCTCCACAATCAGAGGCTGCTAAGATTGTCAATGCAGGGCGCCCATGATCTATATGATCTTTGCATGCTTAGATTGGTGTCTCATCAGCCGTGCCCATGGGGTGTGTGGCCACACGGAGCCCTACATAAAGCTTAAACTTCAGGGTTTCAGGTCTGAAGGTGCAAGGCCATTTGAGCCCGCCATCACGCCGTTATCCCCGTCCAAGTTGCGTCCGCAATCTGCTCCACCAGCGCTACCATTCTCTGGTGATGAGATGGCCATTGGGCGCCACGACACAGACTCAAGAGACCCGCCTGCCTCCATTTGCATAAGACTGCGCTGGCAGCTGATGACAGCATCATGCACACGAACAAAGATCCAGTCGCGTCCAATCTTATTGATGACACCGGAACGTTCCAGAAGTCGCACAACACGAGGTGATGGGTTGGTCAAAAGCAGCTGTATGCCACGGCTCTTGTAGTCCTGCAGCAGCCAAAACATGTCATGAGTCTTGGCACATCAATCAGATATTGTCATTTTCAAGATCAGATGCATCACCTGTGAGGCGACTCATCATTAGTACAGCACAATCAGGTCTGGCAGCAGCTGCGCATGCGAATCTGAGCTTAGGGCACATAGAAATGTATCTGCATGACCATCACAATGACAGTATACTGCATACATGCTGCTGTACTGGTCCAGCAAACCTTCACATGCAAGTTTGTTGTTATGACAATGGACGGTGATATCACAGCTCATGCTACAATGATGGTTGGTCTAAGCAAAGGCAACCACAGCTACTGTCACCTCGTTGAGTGTTTCAAGGAAGTGAGCTCCCATCGAGTCCATGTGGGGCACAGGAGTGAGATCAAGAATAACATACTCAACCTTGTCAAGACCGTTGGCACGAGCAAACCTGAGAGGAAAAAGGGAAGAAATCAGCAGCTGATGTTTGGTTGACAGCATGTCCTCTGAGAATGGGTAGTTCCCAGTCTGAGGTTTATTGTTCTCATACCTGTTGGCTGGTAGAACCAGAGGTGAAGTGTGGTACAGCATGAAGTAGCATGAGGCGTGCAACCTCAAGTAGACGCAGCACAAGACACAGCACTGTATGGTCATACACTGCCTGTGCACACTGTGGGAGTACGCAAAGCAGTGAATGAATATATGAGGCTATGCCAGCTGACGCGGGTGTATGCAAGCTCTTGGAGTCGCGTCTCAAACATACCAACAACAGACAAGTGCCCACCTAAGTGCTTCTTGCTCATATGACACCAGTTTGTCTTCCATCCATTGGACATTTGCAAAGTACACTGGTGCATCCAGACGCACCACCAGCACACCAGGCACCATCTCAGCAGTGGGGTACTGCTCTATGTTCCGGTACACCTGCAACATAGACAGCAACCAGTATGTGTCACCAGACTACTGTGACATGTTTCATCCAACATCAGCCAAGACATGTTGTAACGTCATTGTACATGCCGTAACCACACTCGCAGCTACCCTACATCATGCCACTAGTACCTTGCACTTCTACTGCACTTGTCCAGCAGTCGTAATGAAGAGGGAGATTGCAAACAACTCACCGTAGTTCTGTCTACTCTTCCCAGCAGGGCAGTGTGGGGGAAAGCACTCTCAAAGATCACAATGAGAAGAGCCAGCCCAATGGCTGCAGCCAGCCCCATCTCTATGCCCAGGAAAAGCGTGGCAAAGAACGCTACACACCAGACGACAAAGTCTCTTAGGTGGGTCTGTAGGCACACAAGTACAGACAGTACATTGCGAGGTATGCAACAAATTGAGGATATCAATGAGCTTCTGAATCCACATCAATTACTACAATTGTCAGTGCAAGAAGAATTGCAAGCCAAGCTACTCGCTATGATTATCTAGCGACCAATTTAGATACAATCCAATACCTCTGTAGTGTCAGCAAGGTAGCAAGAAATCAGCAGATGACGGAGCCCGAGTGAGACAAACACTAGATGCGAGCTTGCAGCCTGTGTCTGCATCCAACCTCCAGCTGCCACTGGCTGACTTAGTGAGGATGAGCCTGGACAGCCGGTACCGCTATCCCTTTCTATCACCTTGAAGAGATATATTGCTACATCAAACTCCACAAGGCTTGAGACACCAGCAATGATGATCGCTGCCATGGTGTTGTATGGCAACAATTCAAATACCCGGGTCAGGAACAGCAGCACAAACATAACGACCATAGATGTCACGAAGCCAGCTAATTGGGTCTTGGCACCTGAGCAGAACCAGCAGCAGTGCCAGGCAGATAGTGCTGATGAATGAAAAAGGGTATGGATCAGTCGGGGCTTGATCTGAGTTGCCTTGCACTGAATGCAATGATGGGGGACTTATGGCCCCATCATGTACCCCAACATGAACTCCAGCAAACGCAACAGGTTATAGGTTCCCAGTCAAGATTCAGAGCTGGCAACATAACATGGAATCTGTCCGTTGCGCAGACTGGGTAAGAGAATAGCAGGGGTCATGTTCTGGCAATCACTGCAGCTTGCACGCAGCCACCATGTCTATCAACATTTACTGAGCACCAATCAGACATCTTTCACTCGTGGAGCCAGTTAACATCATGCTTACCAGAGCTGTTGTTGACAGCACTGCGACTGAAGGACCCAGTAGTTGTGTAACTGTTGAACAAGGCTCCAGCAAAATTGGCGAGACCAAGGCCGACTATCTCCCGGTTGTAAGACAATTCGTAGCCATTTTTCCTGCATCATCGAAAGTGACAATGTCAATGAGATCCCTCAAACACCTGTTTGTGCTGCCTTTCATCTGGATTCCAGGCCTCAGCCTACTAGTGACAACACACAGTCTGCCTGTTGTCTGACGTACATCAACAGCTGTCTTGTGCTCTTTACTGCATAAATATACTACACATGCAACACTCAACCCACTTGCACCTGTCTTTCCCACACTGCAAGGGTACTTCACCGACTCTCACCGTGCCAGTGCTCTTGCTATTGATGTTGACTCCAGAAGATCCACCAACATGACAATGGCAGCAAGACCCAGCATTGGTCCAACATTGTGGATGGGGAGCCACCAGCTTATGGTTGGGGATGGCAGCCCTGCAAGACAAGCACGGTAGATTGTACCTCAATCACTTGGTATCTACTGTATTCCCAGGTGTACCTATTCACAGAGACCAGAACCAAATCATTGTCAGGCAGCCATGTCTGTCTCGGTCATGAGTGCTTGCTTGTTGCCCGTCATTGCTGGTCATCCAATTCATATGAAACATGGACACAGTCCTCAACACAGAGCTCAATGGAACGGTAGGTATTGTTTGATGGTGGTGCGCACCCTGTGGAATGTTTTCAACAATCTTGATGCCGCGCTCATCCAGCTTGCCGGCGGCAACCGCAGCAATGCCAATTACGCATGACAAGATTGGACCCAGTGCTCCGATCCAGTGCAGCTTCTTCACACGCTTGCTGAGCAGACGCAGTGTCATCAGGAATGCCAGCATGGACAACCCCATCACACACTCCTTCCATTGGAAGCCAGCACGGCCCTCAATCAGCACCTCAATCTGCTTGTACAGAGTATCGGTACGAGGAACTCGGTACCCAAGTATATAGCGCACCTGCAGGACATCAACACATCATTGCACACATGCAGTCATGTGACCATGTATGCTATGCAAAGACAGAAACAATACCTTCTGCACATTCATAATCACCCCAACAAGGCAACCCAGGTGTTGTTGCTGAGCGGTCGCAGACATGCAGAAAGCAGCTCTGCCCGTTCAAGACATGCATACTGTGTGTGCTGCGTCACAGGATGTCAAGGTACCTGGCTCAGCCCGATGATGATCGCAGCACCACTGGTAAATCCCGTAATCACACTGTGACTCAAGAACCTGACAATGAAGCCCAGGCGCAACACACCCACTCCAGTGTACATGCAGGCAACCAGGAAGGCCAGCTGTATGACCTGCAGGCAGACAACACACAATCAACACCTGGACAGCAGGCAACAAGTGCTTCACAGCCAAAAAGCAGCGACACCAGAGCTGCAGACTTTGTCTGGCAGTCTGATGCAGCATGACAGCGTGTCAAGTCTGCAATTAGTGTGTATGGGTGACTCTATCTGCAGCAGTGGTAAGCCAGTTGAGGCCACAGCCCCCCGACTGCCCAGTTCGAGGTCAGCTGAAACACTCGTCAGTAACAAGCATGTTGCTGGCAGCAAGGGCCAAGTTGGCAGCCTGACGCTGCGAAGGACCAAGTTGTTGATGAGATCTGCACGCATCTACAGCATGACAGCTTCACCCCCTACCTTGTGGTTATATTCTGACTGCAATTCAACATACTCCGGTGCTGGTGCATTGGGGTTGTCAATGTTCTCAGCACCAGGCAGCATGTTCTTGACGCCGCTGCCTATCAGCAGGGATGTCACTGCCACAGGCCCCACACCCAGCTGTCTACTGCTACCCAAGAGAGCATACACCGCAAGTGGTAGAAAGGAGCCGTACAGACCATATACTGATGGCACACCAGCAATATTGGCATAAGACATGCCCTGAGGGACGATCATGAAGCCAACCGAGATGCCAGCTAGCAGGTCCCACTGCAGGTATATCAAAAGAAAGACACTGAGCAGGGTGTGAGGCTGGGATGAGGGGAACAGCGGGAGATATCCTACAATGCCTTCAGCCTGCGGCTTGGCGGTGTGAATAAACCACAGCTGGAGCAACCATGCTACCCCAAGCTTTCAACACGACAACTTGTGTGCGAACACATGTCATGTTGTAACAAGTGGTATTGTGCAGCACGTGATACTAACCAGCAGGTACTCCTTGATTTTGTATGTTCTGAGCCACTTCAAGCAGGGCAGGAACATGGCACACCAGTCAAAGAAGGAATACTCCCTGAAGGCCTTAGACCCCCTGTCACGAGTCTTCTCGACCCAGTTTTTCAGGCCTGACACAGCAGCACACATGATGCTGAATGGCATTCATAGATCATCAACAACAACAACACACCCCTCACAAGCTGCTTGGCTCCCACAATGACCAGTGGCCATCACATTACACCCTTACTGTATATCAGGCCCAAATGTGATAGGCCTGACAGGTGCACACAGTAGGAAGCACGACAGAAGAACAGCATGCTGTAACATGTGACTGCTGCATATGAGATTTGCCGACTACTGCTGCTGTGAATTGACATTGCTCGGTTGTGCAGCTGTCAAGCCCTGCTCTGCTGTACAACAAGTGCGCCTGACAGGCTACATGCTGCTGCATAGCCCACACACTGCCTTACCATCCAACTCCTCCTCGTAGCTGGGTCCTGCTTTGGGTGCGTGAGACCAGGGAAAGTTGATCAAACTTTTGGCCCTGAGAGGTGCCATGTTGTCGGTGTGTCCACCAGTAGAATGGCGCCGATGCATGCAATTGATACCTTGTGGTACTGCAACTGTAATACACGGCAACACAGCACAAGCGCGTGGCTCAGTTGATCACCAGAGTGCGAAGCATCATGCATGCAGCAGCAAGAGTGTTGCTGCAATACTGTTGCAAGCTGGCATGGGGCCTTATTGCTGGCACTTAAGCTACTTGCTGCCGACGAAACATGCATACGACAGGGCTCTGTCCTTTTCCTGCTACTCTGTAAGCGTGACATCTGTGATGATCTGTAGTGTGCCAGGGAACGCTGTCTAATGTGCAGCTGTCACGGATCGCATCGCCCGTTGATGTGCCAGACATATACTAGCCACCATATCGTTTCACAATATAGTCTCTTAAGTCATCCTGCCGCATGCTAACCTGTTTGCAGACTGGGGTCGGCCGTGACAAACACGTGCAGTACTGGTACACACCGTTAGTTTGCAACTGATCAACAGATTGCACATAAACATAGCATTGACAGGCCTTTTCATGCATTGCACAAGTCGTCATTGCAACCGTCCCCTTCTTGTAACTAGGCCTCCTAGTCTAGGTCTAGTGGTTGTGAGGAACGGGAGTCGACAATGACAGAACAACAGAGTACACCAACTGCAGCTTAACTACGTTTGCTGTCGTGTGGCAATGTGATGCGCTGAAGGCCTTCCATCGGTCACGTTGGAATGTTCCACAATTTGGAACGGGTACTGCGATGTCATGTGCAGGGACGATAAGTCACCCACAGACGCCTACAAAGATGCTTCTAGCGTACAGTGTGCACATGTGGCGAAGCAGCATTTCATCCTGCTCACTCGACGGCAACCCTACTGTACACCCGCACTGTGTGTAGGTAACAAATGGTGGTATTGGTGTTTGTGGACGAGAAAGGACTTCAGCATGTTACCCCAGCTTACAGCGAGTGCCAGTACCAGTAGTAGCGGCCCTAGCTGCATGATGCATAACCATGTTCTCCTCTTCATGTATGTCAACAAGTTAGCCATGCAACAGATAAGATGCCTGATACAGCTGAATGATATGCACTGGGGCCGCCACCCAGAGCTGTGTCATCAAGACGTGGAGGTATGCTTCTGAACCCAAGTGCTGTCCCAAGTCGATTTCAAATCACCTGGAAGAAACGCAGAAGACAGCATGTCTGTATGCTATGCTTTGTGTGTGCTGCTATGTTTATATATAATCAACATTGAAAGTCAGG
>LWCB01012182.1:0-18896 GCA_001630525.1 Coelastrella sp. M60
ATTCCCTTCTGTGTCGGCAATAGCTGTGGCTAACAGCAATATGGAGAGACGTTACTCCTCTGGTGCTTACTGATGCATGGTGGACATGATGACAACAGAATTCAATTTAATTGCTGGAGGGTGGCCTTCACCTCGATGATTGCAGTATTGGGCTGTTGCACTGATGCATGAACAAGTTCATAATAGTCTGGTGCCATGTGTCAAGTGTCGTGCTGCTGAAGACGTGTGTGTTTTCGAGGTCTTTGTCAGAGTATGAACTTCTGCAAATGCAAGTGTAGTTGTGCATTATCCAGCAGGTTTGTGTGACTTGCTTTGCCAAGGCGAGTGATTCTCCTTGTTGCACGTGCCCTGTTATGCATTTGTTCAGGACATCAAATTGCTGTTCTGTGCACTCTAATTGTATCATACCATGTTGTAGTGTAAAGGGAGGTCTGAAGTCGAATCATTGATGGGTCATGCTGCTGGTAAGCAGGCCTCAGAGCCCTGGCTGGTTGGTGGTTTTCATCAGAGCTTGAGCTCTCCAGCAGAGCACGACGTGAACTTGTGCAAGGGCTGTTCTGCCTGTGTCAACTTAGCACAGTGCGTTGCTATGAAGTGCTGCTCGCTGTTGCGATTGCTTGACTCAATCTGATTGTCTGGCGGACACCTACATTGCCCGTCAAGTTGGCACGCCAAAATGATCGATCACTAATGCTACAACTGATTACGTAGAATTATATTATGATGTCGTTGAATTTGCGAACTACTAGTTGAACAGTTTGTACTTCCGGTGTCACAACCGACTTTGGCGCTACGCCTGCCAGTCGACGCGCACCAGCTGGTATGTTACCTACAAGCAGGCATAGATAGACACTGTTTTCAGTTCGTAGATGCTTCGGAGTTAAAGAGGATGAGGTGGAGCCTTCCGGTGATCGGGGGCCTGGCGCTTGCCGTTGCTTACTTTGCTTTAATAAAATCAACATTCAACCTAAACCAAGTTGCTTTCTTTGCTCACGAGACCCCTGCAGCCAGTCAGCGCTCTTCCACTGCGTCTCGGCAGTCCGGGATGGCACCAACTGTAGCAGTGGTGGGCACGGGGTTGGCAGGCCTCTCAGCAGCGTACGTGCTATCTCAAACGCTTCAAGCAGAGCTACCTGAAGCCCGCGTTATAGTGTTCGAGAAGAACCCGATGCTCGGGGGCAACAGCATGAAGGCCAGCAGTGGCATTAACGCAGTCAACCCAGCAGCAGGTGACACACAGCAGTTGTATTCAATTGACACCATAAAATCCGGGGCAGGTCTCAGCAAAGAAGACCTCGTGACACAATTGGTGGTGAGTAATCGGGTTCCGCCTTCTGCCTTGCCATGTTGGCAGCTGGGATGCTATCCATGCAGTGGCAATGCAGCAAAGTGCAGCATCTGCCTGTGACCATGGGCCCATCGTAGCTGCAGGCCAGCGACTTCTGATAGCATGTTGTTGGTGTCGTTTTTGATGAAAGCATGCCAGTGCATGCATACATCACTAGTTGTCCAGGGTAAGTGTTCTATGTATCACTAAAGCACCATCCCACGCCATCTGTGCTGGCAGCTGGACAGGCATTCCAACAAGACACGCATTTGTTTCAAGCTACAATCTATGTGTACTTCAGCAGTTGCATTGAGCATATGTCAACAAGTTGATCGGAGCAGCGTGCTGCTGCTGGTTCCATATATCAGTGTGCCTGCAACAACTGTACATACAGAGGCAAGGGCCAACATCAACCCAGCAAATGCTGCTCAACGCTTGCAGGAAAATAGCTCCGACGGTCTTGCCTTTCTTGAGAGTCTGGGACTCAGCCTTAGCAGCATAGTGCGGTTGGGAGGCCACAGCAAGCCACGCACCCGCAGCAATCCAGCAGGACCCAATGTTGGGTGTTATATTGTCAAGGGCATTTCCAGCAGAGTGCAAGAAGCTCAGAGTGTAGAAATAAAGACGAACACAAAGGTTAGCCGTCGGTACGTGCTGGCAACTGGCATTGCGAGCTTGCCTAGCCGCAGCTGCTTGTGGTTTCTGCCAGTCAGTTACCAGCTGCAATCGCTACCAGTTGCTGTAGGCCGCCTGCAACAGCAGCAGGGTCTGGCCTTGCTTGTAGTAAGTCAAACCGTGACCACACCTCCTTTCCCTAGCTCAGTACAGTGTAATCGTTGCACCAGCATATACAACTTGCCCATCAGCAGCCCGTAGTGGCACAGGCTCATTTGTCTGTTCATTCTCTATTTCTTGTAGGTGACCTCTATCACTCAGTCTAAAAATGGACAACTAATCGTGACGTCTACAGCAGCCGCAGCCAAAGGAGATGTAGCTGAGTCGTCTTCGTTACTGGTAGATGCATTGATACTTGCAACAGGAGGGTTTGGTGCAAACAAGGACATGCTCAAGGTGCAATCTGGTGCAGCACATTTAGGTACATACATCATATTGTACAGATGTTTGCAGCAGCTTGCTACATACGGGCATGCCAGTCAAGCTAGTGGAGTTTCTGACTGCGGGCAGCTGCTGCACCACTTACTGCAATCACTCTGGTCAACAGTAAATGGCTCAGATGATTGTTGCAACCTTGTTGCAGAAGCATCGTCCTGATGTTGCTGACCTGCCCACCACCAATGGAGGCTGGGCCCAAGGTGAGGGCATTCAGCTTGGTGAAGGTCTAGGAGGCAAGTTGTTGCACATGGACCAGGTTCAGGTGCATCCAACCGGGTTTGTGGACCCAACAGATCCAACCAATGGCACAAAGGTGAGAAGATATTAGGAGTGTTTGGGTAGGCAGGATCTTGCCCGGGAGGGGGGGGGCTGCTGACATGGTGCAGGATGGCCCTGTTCTAGAGCAGCAAGAGGAAACTTCGAGCTCCCAGCAGCTGCCACCGACCAGCCACTACCACAGAACAGTCAGCAATGTTACATTCATACATACCAACATTGTGTGTGCTGCAGCGCTCCACTTCAACAGCACCTTGCTGCTACGCTTCCGGATTAGAAGGGATGATGATGTCTTGGTCTCGTAAGGGAACAGATACTGTTAGGGCTGGCACCCAGTTTGCAAGAGCTGTGCAGCTCAACTGTGCACCTCATCTGTTTTGTGGCCTGACCTGTTGTGCAGTGGCTGGCTCCAGAGAAGCTGCGAGGCTGTGGGGCTATCCTACTCAACAAGCAAGGTGCTCGCTTTGTAGATGAGCTGACGACACGTGACAAGGTAACAGCAGCTATCATGGAACAGGAAGGCAAGGTGGCGTGGGTTGTGTTGGGGGCTGATGGTGCCAATATGTTTGGAGAAGGAACACTGGGCTTCTATGGCAGTAAGAAGATGGTTACCAAGGTCAGTCACAGCAGCTATGGGAGCTTTACCCCAATGTTGCGGAACAATGCTACTCAGCTACCAGGAGTTGATTGCATTCAGCCACACAGTGCCTCTGGACCACCTGCTGCTGCTGTGGAAACTCCTGCGGGCATGGTCGGCTGCAAACAGCGGTTGGTATCAGTCTGCAATGATTTTAGATACATCAGGCAGTGCTTTGGTTATGCTTTAGTGCTGCTGTGTGTTCTGCCATGACAATTCTATGGCTGCACTGTTGTCCTGCAGTTTGACACCCTTGCAGCAGCAGCAGAACACATGCAAGTGTCAGTTGACCAGTTGCAGCAGCAAGTGGAGCATTACAATGCAGCAGCAAGTGAAGGTAGCGATGAATTTGGCAAGCAGTACTTCCCTACCACCATAGACCCTGCAGGTCGGTTCTGGGTGGGACAGATTACTCCAGTTGTGCACTACTGCATGGGTGGGCTGGAGATAAATGACAAGGCACAGGTGGGTTGTGTAGAGCTATGGATGCTGCATCAGTGTTACTACAACCGCTGGGACGAGGTGCACGGGAGATCCAGTATGCCCTACTGATGTACTGAGCTAGGTGGTGGGATCAGCCAGCTGTAGAGATCCATGTGAGGAAACCACGATCACCTCGGCCCTGCAGCTGTGATCGATCGTTCAGCTCTCGTACCGGGTAGAAAATTGCTTGAAGGGTTGGTGTATGCCTGCGATGACTATAATTTGCAGGTTCTGGACCAGAAAGGCATACCCATCAACGGGGTCTTTGCAGCGGGTGAAGTTAGTGGTGGACTTCATGGAGCCAACAGACTGGGAGGCAATTCCTTAGCGGAGTGTGTTGTCTTTGGTAGAATAGCCGGACAGCAGGCTGCGGCACACGTGTTGCCCAAAGTAGTGGTACATCAAGCAGCAGGTATGGTGGTTGACATGATGAACGCTGATCGCAGCGTTGTGTCCGCCTTGTGACGTTCAAGTCGCAACGCAGCTGGTCACGTGCTCGTGTGAACAAATCTTCGCTGCCTCTTGGTCGGACATAAGAGTGCTGTTCCATCAACGACTTGCCAAGAGCAAACGTATTTCCTGTGTGAGTACAGATGTCTTGCTCTGTGCTGAGCACCACGAGTGGATCCTACTAGCCAGTCAGATATGTCTGTCGCAGCTGCGTACGCTGCGGGACCAGGTATGACCGTACAACTCTTAGCCTTCAGTGATCATACTTCCTATCATAGTTGCCAAGTTGACGGATTATTTTGATCAGCATACGCAAGCAGTGCACACGGTCCCAGCGGGTGACTCCGCAAGTGACACCTTTCTGGCCGAGGGGATTTTCCAATTCACTGGTTATGAGTCACAAGTTTCAAGTGGAGATACTACTGGTCCAGCTTCCTCCTTCTGCAATGTTGCAAACGCGCCTATGTCGGGCCGTGTCTGACTGAGGCGGTTTGAATTCTGTAGCGGCAGACCCATATACGTGAACAGTGACTCAGGAGAGAAGAGTGTGTACGGCTTCGCCAGTGTGACAGTGGTGCTTGTTTGTCATTTGGCAACAAGCCTTCCTTGTTCGTACGTCAAGCTGGTCAAGCACTTGCAAAGGTGTGGGAATGTACCTGAACAATCGCTGTCAGCCTCATCAATTTAAAAAGCTGATATGAAGATTGTGTGATCGGTGGCAACTTTGCGCCAGCTGTCTCAGACACTGATTGAATCACCCCGCAGTGGAGGCAGCCTGCGATCACTTGCTTTTCACCTCTAGCAGTCTGTGCAGCATACGTGATGTAGCAGAATAATCCATATGTACTTGTGGCTGTTTACAACGCGGTGTAGAGCAGCTAGATAGTCCGTTAGGGCCTGGCAGGCAGCAATGTCAGTCGGTTTCAACTCATCACATGCGCTTATTGTGCTTGTATTCTTTCTGTCGTGCAGAAACACCGGATACAAAATGATCGCGGCGTTTAAACAGCTATTGGCTTTGGCCCTACTCGCATCAGTGATCCACCTCCCAGGCGTGTTCGGGAACGCACTTGTCTCCTTTGGAACAACTTACTCTGGAGATGGCACATGTAAGCAGTAGACATGAGATCCAATATGACCCACGAAAGCTGTGACCGCTAGCAGTGCTCTTATGTCGAACCCACAGCTCCAGTATGTGTGTTACTGCCACTCACCACTGCTTGCCTTGCCCTGCCCTGCAGACTACGGTCACAGAACCCGCGGCTTTGGCCACTGCTCGTTCCATTTCCATGGATTCGGCGACTCAAAGGGATACGTGGGCACACCACTAGCTATCAACGCAGCTCAGTTCACAGGCACCAGCATCTGCGGCTTATGCGTTCAGTTCAGAGGTGTAGGTCAGGGGCTAGGCCACAACCCTGTCAGCACTTCCTGGCAGCCCGGCTTCATCTGTGATTCATGCCCAGAGTGCAAGTTTGGTGACATTGACCAACAAAAGGGTGGTGATGGCAGGTGGAGGGTTGAGTGGTACCCAGTGCAGTGTCCTGTGGGTGGCAGCACATTCAGGTTTGGGTTCCAGGGAGGCAACCCCTGGTACAAGAAGATGATGGTGGCCAATGCACGTGTGCCTGTCAGGAACGTACGTGTTCAGCAGGGTGGTGGTTGGGTGCAGCTGCAGAAGACCATTGACAACTACTGGTAAGTCACTGAACAGTCACCTGGTGATCAAGGGCCAACTCATCAGCTGAGTCAGCCCTCGAGTCACTGACACTGATCAGCCCTTGAGTCTCTATGTCATTCAGCCTATGGGCACTTGTGTGCTGGCAATCATTGTTGCAAACACTATTGTAATACCCAAGCAGTGTGTGATGAATGTGTACTCAGACATCTCTCTGTGATATTGTGCTACAGGGAGTATCATGGCGATGTGAACCGTGCTTGGGGTCCTTGTGCCAAGGTGGAGATCACCAGCATTCTGGGTGACACTGTCACAGACACAGTCTGCTGCAAGGATGGCACTTGTGGTGGCAGGTCTCAGTTCCCCTGCCGTGGCGACCTTCCCTCAGACGACTGCAGCAGCAGCGGTCCTACCAAGATCAACGTTGGTGGTATCGGCCGTGCTGTCGATAACATCAGAAACACGGCAGAGGCAGTCAAGAATGCTGTGGGTGGTGGCATCATTGGAGGTGCCCTCAACGTAGCGGAGAGGTTTGTTGGTGCTTCAGGTCGCGGCAGGGACACTGCTTCTCTTCGTGTGGCTACAAGGGGAGGTGGCAAGTCATCTGCTAGGCAGCTGCGTAAGGGAGAGCAGTGTGGTGGCAGGGGCTTCGACTGCGGCAAGTTTGGTAAGGGTGCCTGCCAGGATAAGAGGTTCAACAATGCGGTCTGCGCCAAGGGCTTGAAGTGCAAGCGCAATGATGACAAGTGGTGGGGCTGCAGTCAATAAGTTGCGGCTTTGTGGCTGCTGGTTGGTTGCCGAGGCATGCCTCAATATGTGCATGTTTATTGTCAGGCTTATAACCTGTGGTTCCAAGTCTCAGACGATCTGCATGTTGTTCATCCTCAGCAGTCTGAGGTATCGCATGCACTCTCTAAGTGCATTCTTAAGACACTTTACATGCATCACTGGTTATGTCATGATGCAGCTGGTCATAACAGAGCATGTTTGTGTTCTCAGATCATTGTGCCAGTGATTTCTCTCTTATTGTTGTTGCTGCTGTCAGTATACCTACATCTGCAGATGCACGTTGCTGATTACTGGGTTAAGTTGCTGCTGCTTTGGTGCTGGCTTGGTTATGTGACCCCCCAGCTACCTTTAGAACGCTCAGACCTCAACTCACTGGGGTCAAGGCATGCAATGCACATTTACATCACACTTGCTGCGTAATGCCACCACCGTTGGTGGTGGTTTTGTTTGTGTGGTGAGTTTGAGGTTGGGAGACCTGGTTGCATGGTCAGCAATCAAACTCAATGGTCTGAAGAATGGTGAAACTGGAGTGGGAGTTGTTGCTGCTATGAATTCAACAGAGCTACCATAGATACAAATCATGGTAATGCATGCATGGGTGTTCCCAGAATCCCTTACATGGCTGGGGCTTTTGTTTGACTCAGATAGATTGTGGGCTTGTAGTTGTATGAGTAATGTTTTCAGCAGCATTTGGATGTAGCATAGGGTTGCAGTGGGTTCAGATGCATCTGAAGGTTTGCTTGCAGCCTTTGTGCTGAAGGGTGTGCTTTTGTACATGTGCATTATTGTTTTTGCTCTAGTTGGACTCTGTTTTAGGTTTTCTTTGACCTTTGCTTCTTGTATGTATAGCTAGGATCATCTGCATTAAGTACACATGTAGCAATCATAGTGCCGAGTGTGATGGTGCATCTCTGAAGAGTACATTCTGCCTCAAGCATGTTTGTGTTGTAGAGCGATAAAGCAGCAAGTGAAGGCTTGCCAGCCAGAGTTACGCTGCATTGACACTATTTAATTGTGATGCCTTCCAGCAGACACTGCAGTCTGTTGCTTGCGTGACCTGCTGCTTTTCTAGGGACAGCCGACTGTTGCAGCTCACCCCAGTCACCGTGTGTCATCAGCGTTCTTTGATGCTGAATGTTCTGTTATGACAAGCTACAAGCGGAAGGCTTGTAGCACGACTGGATTTGACACAAGCTTGACTTGAAATAGTTCTAATTCTGAAAGTGTTGTCAACTTGCATGGCAAGGTAATGCGCAGCTACCTGCGCTGCAGCCACCTTGACTTGCTGTTGATGAAATAGTCTGTACCGTGCGTTCTGGGTTGCGCGAAAGGCATGCACTGCAACATCATGTTGCTCATGCTCTGGTATATATTCTGACTGCTGAGATAGCGGTGCTTGACAAACAGCTGGCTGCGACCAGCTTATGGGGCTGCTGGTTGAGCTAGTTTCTGGCTTCAGTGACAACTCACTGTAAGCCCAAGATGTCGACTTGCGAGCATAGCCTGTTGCTGCTGGGCGCAGGCAGTATCCTTGCATCATCGCAAGTTAGTCATAAAGATTATGTGATCAACATCTTCCATATTGTTGTGTGGCTGTTGTCACCGGTATGGTGTATCTGCTGATAGCAGTACAAATACAGCTGATGCCTAACCGGTATGGAAGCATGAGAAGGAGTGTGACAGTAAGTCTGTTGTGGAGCAGTGAAGGATTCATAGGCAGCGATACATGTGGCATGCGTTGCCAGTGAAGGTATGCTACAACTGCATCATTATATGCAGACTATACAACAGTGACCAAGGCATGGCAGCGCAAGCTGTTTGCTCTGTCATAGATGTGTTGACTGAAATCAAAGCATGGGCATGTCAGGTAGTGGTGTAGTTGCACCTCATAGTCATGCACAATTTTTTCTTTCTTGTAAGTGGCCAATCAAGTGACTCAATCCTTTGTGAGGGTTGGTTACTGTGCAGTTTTCTGGCATTGTCACAGGAGGATGCTGCAGCATCTTTACTGCATCTACACACAATGCGGTACAGCCTGTATAGGCTAACCTTTGGTGTTTGGAATCTTTGGTTTACAAGGATTACAAGGATGGAAGAAGATTATGCACAAAAACTTGTCTATCGCTTTCTGTCTTCTGGTCTTTGTTGAGCTGCAATCTGTCAGAAGCGCGAGAGTTACATTGCTGATTATTTGTTTGGCTGAGCCATGGCTGGCATCTGACACAGAAGAGGCAGGCCTTTGCTGTGGCATTTGGCATCAGAGTGCTGCTTGCGTGATAGTCTTTGTAATCTGGTCTAACTCTCCGACATCTCAAAAGCTGATGTACATCTTATTACATACAATCAGGCTGCTTACACATGGGAACACAAAGGGCGATTTATAACTGGAGCGTTTAGCCTACAGTGACACCTGCCTTCACACGTACATGCACATGACTTCTGTAGATCAGCTGGAAATAGAGAGTTATGTCGTCCATACAGTACTCAGTGCCTTGCCAGGTGTTCTTGTTGTGATTGCAAGTGCAGCATTCGGAATCAGGCTGAGCTCATCATGATGAGATTGTGCGGGGCCAACTGTCTTGCACTGGAGGATCCGATCCACTACCGTTTTGCACCGGACAGGTTCTGCCAGGGTCGTGCACTGACCGTCGGTGCTGTTATACCTAGGTTGCCAGTCACCTTGCAAGAGTTGAAAAGTCAAGTAGCAGTACATGGTCCAGCCCAGCCTGATTCTGAATCTGACAGTGTTAGCCGAAGAGAAGACAGCTAGCTGGGGACGTTTAGGGTCGGCGAAACAGACATAATGTGCCTGTACGTTGCTGCTCCATCCTAGACGACTGTCTCGAGGTCTCTGGTACACCGATTGCCCTGGCACAAGACAGTTTTCCGGCTGAGTAGCGTCGTGCTTTCGTCGTATCTATGAAGATCGATTATATCAGGTTCTCAAGCCTCCTTGTTGCGGCTGCCTAGAATTCAGACGGCTTAGCTGGTTGCGAGCTGATGTTTCGAGCAAGTGCTACTCCAGGCAGTGTCCCAGCATCGCGTAGAAGGTATCGCAGTCTTCGATACGTTTCATTACTTCTTTGAGTCTGGTTTCAGGATCTCATTCACTGTTGTTGCACCTCCAGGGTACCTTCAGGTCACATAGCCGCAGTAAGGCCCTTGCAATCACTGGGATGTCTACGTGGCTCGTACCTGGTGAGCGTGATGATTATCGCTGTAGGAGACGATTTGATCTGTCTCTTAGGCGCGTTAACGCCGGCATGCATGAAGCTGTATAAGAGAAGCTTCCCATCAGCTTGTTTGCTGCTGCTGCATGTGACAGCAAGTTGACATCAATGGCCTGCCAGCTGCTGTTCGCTGTACGTGCATTTGTATTCTTGTTGAATATATGCAATGAGACCTTGTGACATCAGAAACACGGTCGTAAACACCTTGTGCCTGCAGGCTGTTGGCACATTCAGTTCATGGCGGCAGCAGCAGCGGCCGGGGCAGCCAAGAAGATGCTGTTCCATCCAGACTTTTGCCAGCAGCACAGCACAACTTCCAGCACCACCAACAGCAGCAGCAGCAGCAGCCACACACGTTGTAGAATCGAGCATACTGGTACCTGCTGGTGCAGTCCCTGTGACTACCACTGCTGCCAGCGAAGACAGCAGCAGCAAACGTACCTGGTTTGGGCGCCAGAAGCAGCAGCAGCAGCATTCGGCACCTGAAGCAGTCAGGCAAGCTGCTGCCCCTGATGTAGAGCTGCAACCACGGCAGATGCTTCAGCTGCAACAAAGTCTTCTGCAGCACAACCAGCAGCAGCAACGGCAGCAGCAGCAGCAGCAGGCTGGGTTGACGGGTGTTGCCTGGGCTGTACCTGTGGTTGTACTTGTGGTTGGTGCTGCTGCTGCTGCTAGACACCTATGGCAGCAGCAGCGGCAACTACAAAAGGGAACCATCGCAGCACAAGATGGGGGGCAGCAGCAGCAGCAGCAGTCCACAATCCAGCAGTTCTTGGGTTCGTCTAGTCACCGGCAGTTACAACAGGTAACCCAGTCGGTGCAAGCAGCAGCAGTCAGCCTCAATGACGCAGCAAAGTCAGCAGTTGGCACTTTGCTAGGACACAAACAGCCTGCCGCTGCTGCTGCTGCTGAACAGCAACGCAGCAGCAGTACAGGCACACAGCAGCAGCAGCTGCAGCAGGGTTGGTGGCTATCTCTGGATAAGGTGTACTACCTCAACTTTGGGGCACATGCTGGACTGCTGCCACGCATTGATATCCCCGCAGCAGCAGCAGCAGCAGCAGGCGGTACAAAGCAGTATTTGATTGCTTTTGAATCCAAGGCAGATGCTGAATATGCTTGCAATGTGATCAAGGCAACGTTGATTGCAAGTGCTGTGGCACGGGGTCAAACCCCGGCAGTTGCAAATAAGACTTTTAAGGGTACAGTAGTACCAGCTAAACCCTGGTATCTGGAAGATTTAGCTGGCGTTCAGAAGATAGGGTTGGAGGTTTTACCACAAGGGAAGATAACGTTAAATAACGATATGACAGGACCAGAACTAGAAGACTTTTTGGTGGAACATTTTAGTAAATCTGAGCACCAAGCAGCAGCACCAGCAAAGCGGCAGCAACAGCAGCAAGAATCAGGGCGGGAAGAGGAGCTAGATGCGCTGCCAGCAGCAGCAACAGTAGGCAGCAACAGCGGCAGCAGCAGCGGCAGCAGCAGCGGCAGCAGCAGCGGCAGCAGCAGCAGCAGCAGCAGTTTCAGCCCTGTTTCAACTGATATCAGCACGTTATTTGACCTTGTCAATGACAGGAGTGTTGTTCAGGTGTCAGGGGAGTCTACTGTTGCGGCTTTGAAGAATCTCATGACAGCTGGCATGGCAGCAGTGCCTGTCAAGATACCCAGCAGCAGCAGCAGCAGCAGCAGCAGTGGTAGTGAACCTGTCAGACCCCAGCAGCAGCAGCAGCATCAGCATGAGGGTGACGAGATCAGCCAACAGAGTCTGTCAGAGACCAAAGCAGCAGCTACAGTGTCTGAGGTGCCAGCAGCAGCAGCTGATGATGATGATGTTGATACACTCAACTTTGAAGCTCCTGCTGCTGCTGCTGCTGCTGCTGCTGACAAGGAGATCCACACAGAACAACAACAAAGGCCTGCGGACAAAGTTGTTGCTGGTACTGACAACCTGACAGCAGCGCAGACAGCAAAAGCAGCAGCAGTACAGGCGCCAGAAGGCGGCGTGCAACAGCAGCAGCAGCACCAGCAGGAACGGCAGCAGCAGCAGCAGCAGCAGTATTATGAACAACCAGGACTTGTTCCAGATCCTGTCAGCAGTACTGCATCAGTAATTGCTGCTGCTGCTGCTGCTGCTGCTGCTGCTAAACCCTCAGGCACCACAGCAGAAGTTGATGTCACAGACATGACAGAAGAAGATCTCATGGCAGAATACTACAGACTGAAGCAGCAGCAGCAGCAGCAGCCAGAAATAGAGCAGCAGTGTTTAGACGTAGCATATGAGACCTTGATGAGGGATGCTGGTAGCAGCAGCAGCAGCACCAGTAGCGAAACGGGAGAAAGCAGAGTTGTAGACATGCCGTCTCCTACTGCTATAGCAGCAGCAGCAGCTGAGGTGGCTGCTGTGGATGAAGGTGTCTTTGCAGATGCTGTGGCTGCCAAGTTCTTCAGCAAAAACAAGAGCAGAGGCAGCAGCAGCACCACCAGCAGCAGCAGCAGCAGGAAGAGCAGCAGCAGTCGCCAGGTCCCCAGGCTCAACACCAGCCAGACAACTGCTGCTGCTGCTGCTGCTGCTGATACTAGTTCTGTGCTGGACAATCTGCAGCAGCAGCTTCAGCAGTTGCAGCAGCAAGCAGGTGCACTGCTACAGCAGCAGCAGCAACAGCAGCAGCAGCAGTCTGGGGGCTCTCCTCAGCAGCTAGATAGTCAGTTACATGAGTTGTTACAAAGTACGTCATGTAACATGTGTCTGACTTGACATAATCAGACGCTGTTTCCGTTATTGATACTGTTACTGTGTCACCAATGAGCAACTGCTGATGAAAAAAACTGCAATGATGTGGCTGTAAGGCAACAGAAAGCCGCACGACTTGTGCTGACACCAGCGCATGTAGTAACATGCAGCAGTCAATGTTATTGCAAATAGATGATTCAGATTATGAATGATTGCTGGATGATGATAGCAATGTTTGTGATATATCTTGTTTGTGAACTGTCACCTTGCTTGCAGGTATTACTTCTATGCAGCAGCAGATGCAGCAGGTGGTAGCGGCATCATCAACAACAGCAGCAGCAACAACAAGGACAGCAGCAGCGGCCAAAGATGCCAGGGGTCAAGAACCAAACAGCAGCACCACACGTGATGCAGCAGCAGCAGTAAATGCACATCAGCAGGATCAGCATGTCAATGCCACCCACAGCAGCAGCAGCAGCAGTAGCGTTGCTGATCCTGAAGCTGGAGATCAAATGGTTATGCAAGGGAACGGTGTGAAAGATATTGCCAGCAGCAGGAGCAGCAGCGTCGGCAATGGCAGCAGCATGGCAGCACCAGCAGATGCATCTGCAGGTACAAGCAGCAAGGCAGCGATTGAGGCTCCAACCGCAAAGCCCTCCAGCAGCAGCAGCAGCCAGCGCTCTTGGGGATCCTGGCGCACTAACAAACGCATCAAGGATGCCGGGGTGTCTCTCATCAAGAATCCTACTGCTGCTGCTGCTGCTAGTCCTCCTGCAACCAGCCAGCCCCAGCAGCAGCAGCCAGTAGACAATGGCAGCAGCAATGCTGCCAGCAGCAGTGGAACCACAAGGATCACTCGTACAGCAGCAGCAGCAGCAGCACGTGATGATGAAGATCTTGATCATGATCATCATGTGTCCGAGGTATCTGCAGGTGACGAGGGTGTCGAGGTTGAAGATGGTGTGAAAGTGTTCAGTCGCAGATTAGGCAAAAAGCAGCGGAAGAAACAGAAGATTGACCCAATGGAAAGACAGTTCTTGGTTAAAGATGCTTTAAGGGTTGCAGCACAGCAAATGGCAGCAGAGCCTCAGGTCAGAGATCAAGAGGATGATCATGATGATACTGGCGGCAGCGGCAGCAGCAAGAGCAGCAGCAGCAGCAGTGGCCCAGCTTGGTGGCAGGAGAAATATCAAGCTGTGTTCTTGCCAAGCATAAGGTGGGTAGCTGAGTGAGTGAGTTATGTTATCTGAAAGGCCACAAAATCGATCTACTAGACTGCTGATTGATCGTTGATCTCATTACATAGCCGATCATGCATCATTGCTGTGTGTGCTGATCTCTTGACGTTTACGCTCTGCTTTTGCTGCTGTTCAGATATGCTGATGGAGCAGTAGGTTTTGTGCAGTTGGACATTTCCCTCAACCCTGCTGTGAAGGATGTGCGGGTTATCACCTTCGAGGACCGACATGACTGCATGAAATGTCTGACAGTGTTGCGGCAGTGGCCCACCATGACAGCAGCACAGCTCAGTATGGGGGCAATGCCAAGCAGTGTGGTGGAACAGGAGATAAGGTACGGCGATACATGGTCTGCCGTACTGTACGTCTATTTCCTGGCTCATCTGTACTCCTGTTATCACTGACGGCTGTGGCTTATGCGTACATGTATCCTTGCAGATCTGCGATCTTGGAGCTTGTGCAACTATGACAGTGACAAACAACTGATGTGGCGATCGCATTGTCGCTGTTATTGTTGCAGGGAAAGCTATCAACGCCAACTTGAAGCAGTGGGTGGTGATGTGTCTGCCCTGAGTGGTGCATCTGCTCCATCAGGTGTTGTGGTCTTCAGGAGAGGGAAGCTGCCTATGAGAGTGGGAATGGGTGAGGAGGAGTTCACACAGGTTGTGGTGTATCAGGCAGCGGCGCAACTGGCGCTCAGCAGTATGGGGTACAAGTTCGACGACTAGAAGGGCGTATGATCTGGTCATGGTGCAGTAGTTGGCAGAACATGGCTGACGGGCTGCAGCATAGGAGCTTGTGATGGCAGCATGGACCTTACGTCATGCTGCGGAGGGCAAAAAGTACATCTTCCTTGTCTAAAAGTTATGTTTCTCATCTACGTCTTCATGTTTGGCTGGTCATCAGCAACTCTTGCGAAGGTGCTGCACAGTGACTTCCACGAGGCAGTGAAGTTGGCGTGCCTTTGACATCAGTGTATCAGAGCGAACCAATTGAAAGCAATAGGAGACGTTGCTCTCATCAGCAGCCCTGATCGTTTGCCTCTTGTCGCAAATGAAGCTGCGCAAGGAGAGTCCGCGAAAAACACCACAGAACCCGTCAGCAACGCGCAGAACTAGTCACAGACAGATGCAGTACGGTTCAACATCCCAATTGTATTGTATGGTGGGTGTACGTACCTTGTGCAGTTGCAGATACCCTCGACAGCAAGAGATATCTTCGGCGCGCTTATAGCAGCTGCCCATATGACTCACAATGGATTGTAAACATGTAACATGTGTGTTTCAGAACGACTTCTGTCATACTTGGCTGCAGTCCAAACGTCATTCAGTGACTGAAGCTGTGGACCACTTGTAGGACGCCCTGGCTGCTTATCTTCTGCCAGTGTGCATGGTTGCGGTTCCACGACCTGCCAATTTCAGTCTGAATGGAAGCCTACCTCATATATGATCAAGTCAAAGAACAGAAGGACCTCAAGGCATTGATCATCTAACAGCATCAAAGGACTCTGCTATAGCAGCTGTTGATTTTTGGCATGGCCGCCATGAGTCAAGGTCCACTTGTACAAACCATTGCAACCATCCTATTACACGAGCTTCACTTCCTTGCTTACATGCCCCATACATGTCAACCTGACAATCGAGACCATGAGAACACGACAATTGGTTAAGAGGTGGGTATTGCTGTTTGTTTATCACAACAGCATGCCATAGTTCAGATAGACCTCTCTAACAGCTGTATGATACACTTGACAATGCACAATGCAAACTCAAGATCGTGGACTCTTGCAGCACATGTCATAACATCCTAAAGCACCTGTTCCTGCACAATGAGGCCCCGGATGGTGGCACAGAATTGCTACAACTAGCTACAATCTGGGAACCTCATGCCACTGTATCATCTTGACTGACACACACGTGGTGCTCGGCAGTAGTAAAATGTGGTTTTGAAACCGATTTCAGGCCAAGACCAGGTATGGGCTGGAATGCAGCACTGCCACACGCAGTTGAACTCATCAAACCAATCACAGGTATGCATATGCTCCTGACACATAATCACATTTGGCCAAATGGGAGCAGCAACAATTGCAGTACGTATGCGTTACTGCAATTGCTGGGCCGACATCAATCGACTGATCTTGGCATGCCCAGTATTCATTGCATGATCACCTCGAACCCTGACCTGAACCCAAGCGATGTGAGCTATTTGTGCAGATGCTGCAGTGACAGCTCCATCTATCAAAGACCATCTGGCACCGGCATTGAGTCAACATCCATTCCCTGCACATGCTGTGCCACATCACGGTTCTCAGAGCGCACAACTGACCTGCGGATTGCAAGGCCCCGTAAAGGTGTCTCTGATAAATAGAGTACCACCAGCCACATCAAGAACACACCACCCTAGTCACTGGATCACCCTGAAGCTCTGCTTTTCTGGCACATAGCGTATTAGCTCAACCCCTGGTGCTTGGCTCGCCGCCCAGCACGCCCAGACATCACACTAATGTCCTGCATCTACACTACTGCCCACCACTAGATGATGATATTCAGGCCGACATGACTAAGCCGGTGATCAGCAACTTAGTTCTTAGCTGCACAGCTCTAAGATTGCATGCCCTCCCCCACAAGATTGGCACCTCCCCGCTTGAGGCCCACAAGCTTCAACCATGTGTCAAACATCTGGCCCATGAAACCAACATACATGCACAGTACGTAGAGTTCCAGCAGCTCGATGCCAGGTAGTGGACTGCAAGATGCCATGTAGATGTGTGACATGCTGACATTGGGATCTCGGAACTTGTCACCGTCAACTCCGGCACCATACCTGCAGCAATAAACAACACAGTGTCATAAGCAACATATCAGGTTGGTCTAGAGATACCCTTCTGAGGGACAGTGTGCCATCAGCAACCTTGATGTTGAAGGTTTCATGGCAGATAGAGGCAGCACACTTATGGGAAACATGACAATTCAAGCTTGTCATAATGATGTGCACTGGTTGAACCAGCAGCACCTGTCTACTTGTATTTAGACATGTACAGGTTGGCAGAAACCTTCAGTGGCATGTCATTAGAAATCTGTGACCTGGCAATGGTGGTCCAGTAAGCCGCAGTGCTGTGACATACCATCTACTGAGTCTGACCTGTACATGCAAATGTAATGGAAAACGAACATTTTTGTGAGGGCTGTTATACGTATAGATCCTTACCTGATCTTTGAGAAGGCAAGATTCTGGAATGCGTACAGGTTGTTGGCACAGTGGTAGAGGTATAGGTTGGTCCATCTGATCCAGTGAACAATGCGAGAGAAGCGGTCATCACGCACATTGAAGAACGGAGCAAACCCAAATGCAAGCTCCTTTCGGCCCTCAGATCTGAGTTTGCTGATGATATCTTCATACAGCAGCTTCAGGGTGCCTGTGGGAGCAGAGTGAGAGTAACAATATGATTTTATAACACTGCCCAACACGTGACAAGCTACAGGCAGTGCAAACATTCTGCACTTGATGTGCAGCAATGCAAACACACCCCTTTTGTACAGCACAACAGCATCATCCAGGCAAAGACATTACCAGAGGTTCTACAACGTTAATATGATCAGTGCAACAGGCGTTCACTTGTGAGCGTAATACCTTGGTGTGCATTTCTCTTCATTCGGCAGATTGAAGATACGTAGCCAACTTCATGTCCAGCCTCCCATAATGGGTCCAGCAGCACAAATCCAAGCAGCTCTGGAGCATCACCAGCAGCGGCAGCAGCAACACGGCCATCCAAGAACGGCGACACTGCAGAAGTTACAGGTGCAGAACCCTCTGCGTCTGCTTTGTTGATGTCATCTGCAAATCTCACACTGTTGACCCTCGCGACCCCCTCACTCTTGTCCAACTCAGGCTTAGTCATTCCTGTACTCTTTGGACTTGAGATGCTTGCATTCCCACTCTTCTTAGGGCTGCTGCCAGTTCTGTTGCAGCCCAGAGCAGCAGCAATGAAGCTGCCGCTGCCACTGATGCTGCTGCCTCCGTTGAAGCTTGTCATTGCAGACAGGCTGCTCATGCTGGTGCTGTGAGAGAGGATGCTGCTGCTGCGGCTGAGTGCGCCTGAGACCTGAGAGATCAGGCTGGCAGATCCCAGGGAGGCCTGAGAGCCCAGGCTGCGTGAAGATTTGTTTCTTGGGGGTTTGGGGGGCTTGGCATTGGCTGGAACTCCCTGCAGGAGCATTAACAAGGACAACAGCATACGCTGCTCTTCTTGGCACTGTTACTGTCAAATACCACCAGAATGCACATGTGTTCCAGCAGCCAGTCACGCGTCGTTCAGCTCTGCGCTGATTTGAATAGATTGCACAGCCATACTTGATTTGAATTTTCAGTTCTACTCTGAGTTAAACTAAAATGCTCAGCCCCAATGTATTCAAGTTTTGGATTTCACGCAAGTGGCACACAATCACCTGCAGTGCCTGGTCCACAACAGCTGGTGGTGCCAGTGCTGGATCATACTGCTCAGCAATGAAGATGCGCACACCATCACGCAGCTGCAGGTTGTCATAATCCACGTTGCGGACAAACACACGCAGCTCACGATCTGCTACTGCCTTCTGTTGCAGCCAGTCACCTGAGAACAGCACAGCAGGGCCAGTCAGAAACTTGTGGGTATCCTGGAATCACAGATTTAGCTGCTACTCATACGTCACACTTTGGCCAGCGTTGGTATTATGCATTTGCTGATGAAGCAAGCATTGCTGCAACCATGCTGCTGCAGATTTTCAAAATTGTTGAATGATCTGTCAACTTGATGTATGTAGTCTCTCCCATCACCTCTACTGGTCCCACCCACCCATAATCACTTGTCGTCCCTTTCACACCACACCAGAGTACCATCCCACCACCCCCACCCCACACACCTGGCCCCCCCCATACCCACCCCCACACACCCCCCCACCAACC
>LWCB01012190.1:0-18138 GCA_001630525.1 Coelastrella sp. M60
CTTGCTCCCATCTGGTGCCTTGGCGTTGCGAGGATATCTGGCTGTTGTGGCATATTGGTGCAAGCATATCCTGACCCAAGCATCAACATGTCACCCTTTCCTGCAGGTCTCATTTGTCATAAGAGTCTTCGTTATGTCTATGTGGACGCCTCTGCAGGTCGTCTTTCGCAGTGCTAAGTCTTCCGCTGACATTGACCAACTGTGCACTATGCTTTTCTGCAGATCTTCAGTCAGTGGCGTTGGCCAACGCCGGTCATGCTGAAACCAATTGAGCGTGAGAGCTTGGGCTTTGCTGTGTGGGATGGCAGCAGCAGTGCTCGTGACGCTCGGCATCTGATGCCACTCATCACACCTGCGTATCCTGCTATGAACTCCAGTTACTCAGTGACACATAGGTGGGTTTGGTTGACCACCTGCAAGCAGTTTGAACTGCAACCTACAGCTGCCTGTCAAGAGCATGTTGCTGTGCACCGGCAACAATCAACCAGTCTACAAATTTGAAGGCTGTATATGTGCAAGAATCGCATGTGCGCGTGTGCCTTGACTGATTGTTCTTGGCTGTCTCTTGTTTGGTCACCTTGTACTGGATGAGGAGACCAGGCAACAACAGCTTAGAGTATTCATGTTAGCAGGCATTTGGCAGCAGGCGCAAAGACTCTCTTCATCAGCAAACGAGCTGCTGCAGGTGCTTTGCAGTTGCATGTGAACCATATCCTGCTGTGTTATCACATTCTGCCGTGTGCTTGCAGCACTCTGGCCATCATGATGGAGGAGTTCACCCTGGCTGCTCAGTTGTGCAGCGAGCTGTTGATGAGCCCTGCAGTTGATTGGGCACGTTTGTTTGAGCCTTACCCATTCTTCACAGCATACAAGAACTACCTGCAGGTGCGATACCAGCTCAGGTCTGCAATCGGCAAGTGAAGCAATGCAGCTGTTCCCCGAGTACAACTACTCACAAGCCGATCATGTAAATCACTTGAGGAAATGTTTCTGTGACAGCAACTGCTGCATTGTGCACCCATCGCTTGCATAAGCATTGGCATAGATGTCAGCAGCTGCCTTTACCAGCTTTGTGAAGACCCTGGTACCAGTAGGCTGACGGGTGATGTTGAGTTTGTACACTGCTGTATAGGTTGAAGTCATTGCTGACAGTCATGAGGATTTCAGAGCATGGAGTGGCTATACACACTCCAAGATGCGTCTGCTAGTGAGAGAGATCCAAGACCATGTGGTTGTGAGGCCTTGGCCAGATGAAGTTCTACCTCCCGAGGAGACAGCGTCTGAAGAAGGGGCAGACGGCCGACATAGGTTGTTCTATTTCATTGGGGTCAAGAAGAAGGCTGGTGTGAAGCAGGTTTCACTGCAGGAGCCAGTAAAGACCTTCAAGCAGGAGGTAAGGGGACAGCGCTTTGACCAGCAACCTACTGCACTTATTCACAGAAAATGTTTAGGTGCTGCGTTTGAAGGGGGACTGGTGTGCATCGACTGTGTAATGACTGCAATGGACACATACAGCATCCAGAGAAGTGCTAGTAAGATATCGCTTATATCCAAAGGAACGCCCACGTGGCCGTCAGACAAGTTGCAATGCAACCTGCAACCTGCTGAGGAGATGTTGGTCGGTCTGGGGCACATGCCTTGCTGTGCTGTGTTTCACGCAAGACTATACTTGCTGTACTGAGTGTGCTGCACACATGTGTTCCTGCATACATGCTCGCAGGTTTTGTCATGGCAGCACCGCAAGGCAAGCATGGAGTTGAGGGTGAGACCCTGCAAATTCTCTGAGCTTCCCTCCTGGGTGCACAAGACCAGCAGCAAGGCCACCAGTGACAAAGAAGAGCAAGAACAGGAAGATCAAGCTTCGGATAATAGCAAGGATGCATCAGCCAAGACAGCAGTTAAGCTAGAGAGCCCAGGTGTGTGGTCTGTGATCGCAGCTGTTTGCTGCAGCGCCGTCCTGTTGACAGACCAACCCTACTATGAGTTGAGCCAAGTCGAATGTATGCAATGGTGGGCCCTTACATGTTCCTGCTCACCACGGTGGGCTGTGACTGTGTGCTAGTGTATGCTGCTTGTTGTCATGCTGGCTGGCCAGCATATGTGGCGATGCAACTTCGGTCGGGTGGCACAGAATGCTGTACGCTTGCATTGCACTTCGACTTGCAGGAAGTCCTGAGACTGCCCGAAAGCGCAAACGCGAAGACGACGAGGTTCAAGCAGCAGTAGCAGAAGCAGAGCAGCTAGACAAAGTAGCACAGCATACTCAGAACCTAGATCAGCAATTCAATCAGCAGGCAGCGGTAGACCAGCTTCAGTCGGAGGACCAAGCAGCAAAGAAGGTCAAGCAGGAAGTTGCAGAGTCACCAACAGGGCCACCTGGAACCAGTGTCAACAAGGCCCTGCCTCCAGGCTTGGACGCTACAAAGGCTTCTCCTGGTATAGCCTCTTCAGCAGCAGCAAACAAAACAAAACCCTTAGGTGTTAGCTTGAAGCAGGAGCCAGCCAACCTCATGCCAATCAAGCAGGAAGCAGGAGCTGATGTGAAGCAGGAGCTCAAGCAGGAGGTCTTGCAGGAGCTGTTGGCTGGTAAAGCAGGGGACTCAGCGCGGATGTCACGGGAAAATAGTGAGCTAGCGCTTGGGGTCTCATCCGACTTTGAAGCACAAGTGAGTGGGCCTAGGTTAGGACAGTTTACTTTCTACTGCTACCTCATGTACTGCTGGTCACGTCATTTTGATAGAATATGGTACGCTTTGATATCTGCAGGCAGCGTTTGCGGCGATGGCCAAGGCTCTCTTGCATTGTGCTCATGCTGCAGCTTCAAAGCATTCTGCTAGATATTGCCGAGCATGATCAACCACCTTTGGCAGTCTCTGTCTGTCTGTTGCTGTTATGCTTGCCTGTGCAGCCTCTGCAGAACGGCACCCCCATGGATGTAGAGGAGCAGGCAGCCAACCGTGAGGTGCAGATGGCTTGCATTTCTGCAGAGATTGGAGACTGGGTTGCCATGGATTCACGTATAGATGCAGTCACAGGCAGCGGCAAGAGCAAGCCACCTGGTTCGCAGCAGCAGGTTCTTCAAGCTTAATGCTCTGGTAATGGTGCTATGCACTCTGGTAGGCAGGAAGAGGTTAGTTTGTGTGTCAACTGTATAATGAGAGTCACCAGTGTGTTTGATAATTGCATCATATATGAGAGTCACCAGTGTGTTTGACAACTGCATCATGAGAGTCACAAGGACCTTCAAACCTATGCTTGCTGTGTGGTAGCAGTCACCATGTCGCTGAGTAATGCTGAATGCTTCTTACTTCCTGTTTCTGGTCGCTCAAGTGCGTTTCCTGCTGTGCAAACTCCACCAACAAACTGCTCCCCTATTGTCTGGTAACTGCTGTCTGCACCTGCTGCTGTTTCTGCTGCTGTCTATCGTCCCGCTGGCTCTGCTGCTGCTGTTGTCTCTGCTGCCTGTTTGTTCACAGCGGTGTGCGCATTGCAGCAGCATAGCAGCGCCGTTTGCTGTGGTTAGACTGCTGACTGCTGCAGGTTGAGCTCTTGCGCTTCTTGCTGTGCCTGATGGTTGCTGGTGACCTTGGCAGTTCATGTGGGCTATTTGGGCCATGCAGCTGCTGGCCTGGGTGGTAGGATCAGTTCTCTGCATACCAAAATCGTAGATAGTGCCTCATGATCGGCAGCCACAGTTCTGTTGCTCTCCAGCAGTCAGCTTTGACGCTGGCTCCTTTCATGTACAAGTTTCTATAGCAGCCTGCAGCAGTATACAGGTGAGTGGGTGGAGGCAGTTGGCTGTTGCACTCCTGGTGTTCCTGCAGACACCAGCTGTAGTTGGCATGGTGGGATTGTATGGTCACCCAAAGATTGCTGCAACTCTACATGCAGAGGTCAGCATGCGTTTTATTGTCCATGGGAGGTCACTGCAGTCAAGGAGCTGTGGAAGGCCTATCTGGTGATGGGACGCCAGCAGCAGCTGTGCAGTAGCTGTGCCCCAGAACGATTACAGGCAGGGTGTTCAGTTTTTGTGGCTTGAGCATGTGCGCTGTTTTGGCATCTTCCTTCAGCCTATGTTCGCCCTCTTCATAACCCAGTCTGTACAGCAGAGCCCATACCCTCTGGGTAGCTGTTAGGTGTGGCAGAGTCTGATTGTGCTCTTCGATTGCAGATGGAGTAACATGCATTGTAAACAAGTTAGCCATGCATTGTATGCTTTTGTAGCAGACAATGTGTGGTTCGAGGCTCAAAAGTTGCCACTTGCGGTGATGTGTAACGCGGGTTTGATTCTGTCTGATGGTTGCACCATGTCTTGATTGTTCCCAGACAGCAGGCCTAGGCAGTCAGGCTGATGCTGCGTATGTTGAGCGATCTCGTCCAGCAACTTGCTGAAAGAGTCATTCTCTCACTGAAGTGTCGTTGTGCAACCTGCGCTGGAGCAAAGCAGCTGCAAGCGTTGGTTGATCGCTGCTATTGCACAGCATACAGATTCAATTCACTGCATGGCCAACTTTGTTTACTGATCACTGCAAGCCAGCACACGGAAAGGAAGCCATGAAATCATTACAGTCGATTCACCTTTGACAGCTTTACACCGACGTCAGCATTCCTTGAGCCTGTATAGCGGGTAGTCACTACCTGGCAGGCGACAATCATTGTCACTCGGAGTCGAGTGTCCAGGACATCTCTGTTGAGAATTCCAAGTGTCGTCAGCAAAGTATCAGTGGCCTGCCACCACGAGATGCCATGCTACCTTGGCTACCTTGGTATGGCTGTAAATTGCTCCCTTGAACGCGACCAAGTACTCAAGTCAGTAGGCAGCGCACGATGGCAGTCAGATCTGCTACGTTGGACAGTTCCTACCGGCAAGGGCGTGCAGTCGGCTGTTGTTACGTTTTTGAGCTGCCGGGTTCAGGGTTGCATTTTGGCGCCATGACGAGCTAACAGCATAGGCCAGCAGCTGAACCGGTATGTATGCAATCAGGCAGTCTATATTGGTGTGTCTACTGACTAGAAACTTTCATATTGTCACTGTCGGCTAGCTCGACGACAGTCATCACTATAGGAGCACCAGCAGCAACGTACGTTGCTGATTCGCGACTTGACAGTCCCCAGGAGAAATAGATTTGAACAACGCGTTTGAGCTTATCATCTCGTTGCCGGTCCCCGCTATTGACACCGCAAGCGTTTGCCCCGAGGCAAAACGCCTCAGCAGCAACTGAAGCAAGTGGGCGTGATACTGTCTGGCAGACGTACGTCACTGGCGAGTTGCCAACTGTTTCCTCCTCATACTGCGACTAAGCTTACTAGAAAGTCTGCTAGTTTCCCCGTATTGGAACCAGTTGCACTCTTTGTGTACGCAAGATCAGGGCATCAAACATGGCAGAAGCAGCACTTCAATCAGGGCAGGTTGCCCTGCAAGGGTAAGTTCTAGGACAGCGCATGCGTCAGCAGATCTGATCAGTACCAGTAGCTGCTGTGCAGCATGTGCCCTGAGTCAATTACAACATGCATCAGGGCGCTTGTAGCAGGCATGTGCTGCTCATGCAAACCCCATTGCTGCATCACAGCAATGGCAACCAAGCAGCAGACTGGACTTGTGCCCTGCTTTGTCAAAATGACCATCGCTGGTTTTACTGCTATGGTGCTGCTATGTTTGCAGAGAAGACGATGACATGGCTGTTGATGACTTCCAGGAGATTGAGGCGCTGGCAGAGCTTGGCATTGCAGCAGGTGAGCTGGGGATAACCTAGATGGCAGCATTCAGATGGCCCCCGAAACGATTGCTGACGTGCCTCAAGGCACACAAGCTTATCAAACATAGAGATGCATTCCATGGCTGCCAATAGATGTTGAATGCACATGTTTCACATTCAATCGAGCAAAGCAAGCAGATATGTATATCACAGCGCATCTCAGTTGCTGGGTGTATGGCTGTCATGACATCATATGCTTGCTTCATGATATCTGCAGCTGATGTTAAGAAAGCAAAGGAAGGAGGCTTTCACACAGTGCAGTCACTGATCATGACAGCCAAAAAGGTGTGGCATTCTATATCATGGATCTATTCCGCAGCAAACAGTGGGCTTGCATCATCCAACCAGCTGCAGGGTGCATTTGGGCCCTGGTTATGATTCTCACCTTGCCTGATACCCACCACTTAAATTTCAATATCTCATGGGTTTCTCTGGTTCACGCTGTTGATGCGCCACAACATGATGGCCACATCATGCTCAACAGAGCAAACGGTTTTCTGGGGATCTGCATCTGCAGAAGCTTCATGCTGTGAAGGGTTTGTCTGAGGCCAAGGCTGACAAGATGCTTGAGGCTGCAAGGAAACTCACAACAGCAGGAAGCTGGATGACAGGTGCAGAAGCAATGCAGAAGGTAAGTGAAAGCATGGCCTGATGATTGGTCTGCTGGACCTGGAACGCTACCGTAGTGACCGCAAGCAGATTGGTGTGCAGTAGGTCTGCTATTGGCTTTGCAGGATGCTGGCACAACCACCTGTCAACAAAGTTGACCCTGTAACCCGGTTGCAGGACAGTCCTGCCGAAGTTATGATGGCTGTGTCAGTGTGCCTGCAGACCATACTATAAGATCTCGGCTGTGCAGCTGTAACTGCTGGTATGATGTTTGTTGCGGTGCTGCTGATGCCATGCTTCGAAAACTAGTAGCCCACAGGCAATTGGGTAGTGCACTGATCCATGGCCCCGCAGGCATGACTCGTACAGCTCTGACAAGGGAATGGTGGAAAACTTGCAATCAATCCTGCTCACCACTTGACTGACTGCTGTTGTGTGTGCGCTGTTCTGCAGCGTCAACGTGAGATTGTCAAGGTGACCACAGGCGCTGCTGCTCTGGACACTCTGCTCGGTGGTGGCATGGAAACCAAGTGCATCACAGAGCTGTATGGGGAGTTCAGGTACGCTGAAACATGTTCATGTGCCAGCCAATGCAGGTTCCTTATCAGTCAACTCATCAGCTTAAGCTTCTGTCAATCAGCTGTCACTGCTAACCAAGATGCACAAGTGCAAGGATACTATGTACATCAAACACTTAGGGATAGTGCAAGGATACTATGTTCAGCTGCGTGGCATTGTTTGCGGCATTGTTTGCTTTCCATCATCAGGTTTCACACTGCTGGACAAAGCCTATGTCAGCAACATACAACAACCCAGCCTGTGCAACATCAATCCACTACACGCATCTACTGCTGCAAATCTTCATTGCTGCCGCTCATTCTGTCTCTCAGGACCGGCAAGACTCAGCTTTGTCACACCCTATGTGTGACTGTTCAGCTGCCAATGAACCAAGGAGGTGGTGCAGGCAAGGCAGCCTACATTGACACAGAGGGAACATTCAGACCTGAACGCATCAGAGCCATTGCTGCTAGGTACAACCTGGACCCAGAAGCTGTACTGGACAATGTGAGCTGCCTCTTGGGTTTCTGTGCAGTATATTGTATAGACTGTCAGTGCAGCTATTAGAATGTAGATACACATGTTTTGAACACCATAGCAGCAGCCAATGGGCATCTGCAGTCAGCGCAACAAGGGAGGTGCAAGCATACCAGCAGTGTATGGTCCCTCTCATAGTAGATTAAGGTGGAAGGCAGGGAAGTCATGCTACTTTCAACTTCACCCTGGGTCTGAGAGGGACCAAGCATTATCCTGTGCAGCACTGCGCATTACCAACAGGCTTAAGTGCGCAGCTCAGCTTCATGATGGGCCTTTTGAAGCAGCTTTACTGCTGTCCTGTAGGTATTGGTGGGCCGGGCCTTCACAGTAGACTCACAGATGGATCTTCTTCATGCCGTGAGTACATTCTTTGCCTGCTGTATTGCTCAAGAACAAAGCTTCACCAGCAACACGCCTTCGTACATGCACCCGGTGTACCCGAGAACCTATGTAAACCTGGAGCTACAGCATGCACACCGGGCACACCTCAAATAAGTATCAGCCTGATATTATACTGAGTGTGCTGTCTATGTACGGCGGCAGTTGGTATACTTTGTGTGAGAAACAGTGCTGAAGTTGCCACCTGTTTGTGACTGACAACCAGTGTTCGTAACTTACATGTCCCTGCTGCTGCTGCTGTATTCTTGCATCACCAGGTTGGTTCAAAGATGGTTGAGGACCCCTACAAGCTGCTCATAGTCGACTCTGTCATGGCGCTGTTCAGAACTGACTTCACTGGTCGTGGTGAGCTGGCTGAGAGGCAACAGAAGCTGGGACAGATGATGGCGCTGCTCAAGAAGGTGGGCACTATGACCTGACAGCACCAGAGATATCAGCAGCTTAAGCTTGGCTAGAAGATATGACAAAACTGCACACAAATAAGCTTTTGGGTCCAGTCACAGCTGAAGCCTGTCTTAGCTGGTGGTAACGGATTGCTGCAATTGGCAATCTGCCCTGCAGGAGCCGCTCTAACAGTTGTTTCTACATTTGAAAATGCCGCAGTATTTGCTTAGTCAGCCACTGATTTGTTGGCTCCGACGGGGCGCCCAACTGTGGGGGCATAGATTGTGTATGTGATTCGGCGTCACACACAAGATCTTTGCCTCTCAGCGCTGAGGATGCTAGCAGGATACATACAGGAAACCACCCATCAACCATAGCACTAATACCATAGCTAAGTATGCAACAACAGATATGTGATCTGGTTTTCTTTGCAGATCTCTGAGGAGTTCAACATTGCCGTGGTGATCACCAACCAGGTGATGTCAGACCCTGCAGGAGGCATGACCTTTGTGGCTGATCCTAAGAAGCCAGTAGGGGGTCATGTGATGGCACACGCATCAACACAGAGGATATACTTGAGGAAGGGCAAGGCAGAGCAGCGCATCGCAAAAGTGGTGGATAGCCCATGTTTACGTGAGTGATTTGGATATATCTGTAGGACTTGGTGTATAGTGTGCATGTTGGCCCTGGCAGCTCGCACAAGAGTTAGGATGGCATCTGCCGTACGACTAGTAAGAGAGGTACCTGATGTCAGATGTGAGCTAGCCACTATACATGGCACACATGACGTCAGTGACACTTTGGCTCGTTGCCTCAACATGAACTGAAGGTCAAAAGAAACTATGCTGCTCTTGCTTGACACCTTAAACCAGGCACTATGTTGTTCTGCCTGTTGCAGCTGAGGCAGAGGCCTCCTTTGGCTTATCTGATGATGGAGTGGTGGAGTACAAGGAGTAGAGGCGCCAGTAGAATCTCCCATCTTTTCCCACTAGGAAGTTGATTGATTTCCTGCAGGATTTCCTGAAAGCATATTCAGCTTCCATCTGTTGCTGAGTTGAACACACAGCATCGTCTTCCTCCAGATGTGTCTGTAGTGGTAGAGGTAGTGGTAGTGGTAGTGGTAGCGGTATTGGTAGTAGTAGTTTGTCACCCGGAGGAGCCAGTCCTGCTGCCCAACTTCACATCAGCAACCGCACCCCCCCCCTCCCCCCCGCCAGTTCAGGAGCGTGAGCTTTCATAGTACCCCAGGGCAGCACAGTACAGTCTATGTCAGTGCTGGCCATTGTACATCCCAGCCACAGCAGCAGATGCAGAGACGAATATCAATTGATCGATTGATACAGTGCAAGTAGTGACATGATAGTGCTTTGTGTTTTTTACCAATCTGTCCCAATGCACACATGACAGTGTGCATGTCTAAGGACGCAGAGGCTTTGCACCAGGCTGGTAACATGCAGCAGTAGTTGTGTAGGTACAGGCCCCCATGTGTAAATAACAAGCAAGGTGTTTCACAGGATATGGGCAGCAGGCACAACTTGCACAACTTGTGTGGGTAGAGTAACGTGACTGCTGCAGCAGGATCCATATGCTTGTATGGTTTGCATCCTGCCCTTGCTACCCTTTTCCCTGAAGCTATGAGAGGCCCTCTCATAGTTGTGACCGTGAGACAGGCTAGAGCAGGTGCCACCGGGCTTATGAACGGGGTTCAGAGATGATCCTGCACAGCAGTGCTGCACTGCTGATACTGCTTTTCTGTCAGGAACCTCGGTCCTATCTCCGCCGATGGTTGCAACAGCCAAGCACTAAACATTTCACAGTCTTGAATGAAGGTGTAGTTGTTCTAGCCTACAAATCCGGGATTTCAGACCCGTCTGCATCCCTGGCCAAGGGCAGTGCCAACAACATGTCGTCCCTCGAGACGATGACACAGGCCTTGTTTCATGCTTGATTTTGCAAAGCTTCATGCAACATGTTGTCCCCCAACTTGCTTGACAACACAGCCTGTATGATACCTGGCGTAGAAATGCAAGGTCCTTATAAGGTAATTACAGCAAGGTCTGTACGTGAGCTATTGTCACTTCACGACTTGGGTCATGAAGATGCTGATGATTATTGAAGTCACTATAGCTAATAGCACCCTACGTCAAGTGGGCCAGCAGCACTGGTTCCCTTCGTGATGGTGATGAAATAGTTACCGGACCATAAAAACCTGACAAATATTCTGCGATACGTCACAATGTGTGTGCTGTCACGGCAGCTACATGTCACCCATACTTGGCCTGTCAGGCACCAATGCACAAAACAAAACTCTCACCTGCAACCTTGCATCATTTTTGATACATTCTTGTACAATAACAGCCAGTGCCAATGCAAAAACAACAGAACAAGCTCGAGCAAAAGAGCACTTTGCCTGGTTTTGTCCGGAAAGCACCACAACATCTAGTCAACTCATCTACATCGAATGCCCAACACTGGTTTCACCCTCGCAGGGACCTGCACGTCTGCACCAATCAGCAGTAGCCTCTCAGCTGAAGAGTCCTAGTGGAATGGAGCCTCATGACAAGACACACCTATAGTCCTGCTTCCCTGAGTTTCCTGTTGATGCTGTCTGCCTCATCCAGCAGGGGCTGCAGGTTCTCAAGGCTGAGCTTCATGGCAGGTGAAAGGTACAAGCGCTCAACCTCATCCTGTATCACAGCCACAACACATAACTTATCATCAAACTATCTGACATACAACAATCACGATGGCATGGTGCCGCAGCACATCAGAGGCAGGGAGCACAAAGCACTTGACTATACTGCATCATATTCACATAATCATACATTTCATTAATGTGATGGCAACAGAAGTTTGCAACTAACAGTGCTGTGGCCTGTGTGAACAATATGCAACTACTTCTCTAACACCTACTTGTGTGATCTGATGAGGTCGATCAGCGGTCTGATCAGGCAAGCCCACCAACTCCCCTGCTACCCTACCGGCAGCAGCAGACGCTGACGATGATGAGACACCTTTTGTACTGCTGCTGCTGCCACCTCCACTACCATTAGGGTGTTGTGTACTGCTGCTGTGTTGCCCCTCTGCCTCTATGAGATGCTGGGCATATGAGTCCATTGCTGCTGCTTCCCTACTGGGCGCCAGGGTCAGAGGACGCTGTAGAGTTCTCCCAGCCTGCAATACAGCCACAAAGCACACAATTTGTATAACTGCACAACATGTATGTACAGTCATCCAAAGCATAGAATGACACAGCCAAGCATATGACCAGCGACTTGAGTAGTCAAGCGGTCAGCTATGTACTTTTGCCCCTGTGCATCTCCAAGGAAGCAGTAATAACAGCAGCAAGTGGGTGGATATGAGTGCGGATGAATTTGGATGGCTCACCAGGACATGGAAGACTAGCACTGCTAGTGCCAGTGGCAGCAGCAGCAGCGCAGCCTCAAACCGCTTGATCGCCAGCAGACATGCCATGACTGCGACAAAGAAGTACACTGCCACAACAACCTGCATCAACAACACATCAGACAGAGGAGCCTGAGGGGATGCTTGCAAAGGAGGCAAATATGCCTGGGTTATTGCGAGTATGCTGATATTGATGTGCTGCATACGAAATTGTTTGCAATCTTTATCACCCAGTGATCATCATGTGTTGCAGGCCGCCTGACAAGTTGTCGGACTGTAGATGCCTGTTGACGTTCGATGTGCCGTGTCAAGAGCTTGACACGACCTTTATGACACGATTTCATGGTGAATTGCGTACCTGCGTGAACACTTGCCGCCACAATGTGCCCGCTCCCTCGTACGGATGCCGGTAGACGTACAGCCACTGATACCGCTGACACACGCTGGCGGTCACGAAGTACAGCAGCGTGAACGGCGCGATCAGCGGCGACGCCACGCAAAAAACCAAACCCAGCAGCAGCACGAGCGTATGCAGTGGCAACACCCAGCCCAGCATCTGTTGCTGATTGGCCCATAGGCGGCGCCGCTGTCGGGGCGAGTTCGCGAGCTGCCGGCGGAGAAGGTAGATCGCTAGCTGCGGGAGACGCAGCAACTCCAACGGCGTCCTGGAGAGGCCCTGAAGATGCACAAGCAACAAAAATGTTTGAGATATCTGCATGTAACAACATGTGACAACGCAAAGCACGGTGGCTGGTCAGTGGCGGGATAACACGGGCCACCACTCTGTACTGTTTCTCAAGTGAAATCTGCGTTTGACATAGTTAGAGAAACAGAGACTCACCAGTAGCAGGATGTAGGTACTGAAGAACGAAGCTTGCTGTGGCGCACTAACCCCCAACAAGCTGATCACCCGTTTTGGATCATCCAGTAACGCCTGCAGCTGGCTTAGTGCCGTCCCGCTGATGAAGCTGAAGATGAACACCGCAAACAGCTGAAACAAGAAGTACATCAAGTTCAGCTGTGCATCTGCTGCTGTTTTGCTGTGTTGACCGCCCTTTGTGATGATTGACCAAAGCAGGTAGGGCAGCACTGCTAAGAATGTAAGGAGAACAAGTGAGGGGAGGAAGCCTTGCAGAAGGGAGGATACAAACTGGAGCTCCAACAGCTTGGCCAGACCGGGAATCTGCAGATCACATTCAAGCATGTAAGTATATTCACACATGGACATGTTTACATGCACACATCAGCCAAGGTATCCAAACTCAATGAGAGATATGCCGGCAACAGGATGCAGCAGTTGCAATCGGTGCAGCTAGTTGATGAATCACACATCAGATAATTTGAATACATCAAATCTGTACTGCCCACCTTTTTCAAGTTGTCCAGATTCACTGGTGCCTGTATAGCCGCCACCACAGGTGCATAAAACAGCACCAAGATCCAGAACATGATCCAGATCATGATCTGCCTGGCGGCCACCTCCCATGTCCTGATGCCCAGGCTGGGCCAGATGATTTCATCAGGTCCGGGAGCTGGGGTGATGCTCCAGGACGTCTCATCATAGCTGTGGAGGGAGGCGGCTGCAAGCGTGGCCACCAGCTGACGCCTGTACAGGTATACAATGCGCATGTATATATTAACAGTGTATTTGTATACATGTATAAGTATGTGCATATGTATGTGCAATTGTCTTAAGCCTGGCAAAATTCCAATGCACACTGGAAAATGCTAAGATGATTTGCAGCAACAGCTGATCATCAGTTAAGGAATGCAAACAAAAGTGTTTACTGCGTGTGGTGGCACAATGCAGACCTGAATGTGACTACTGCAGCTGGCCTCGGCGAATGGTGCATTGCCTGCTGCTGCAGTTGCTGAATCTCCCTCAACTGCTGCTGCAATACTTCTGGGTAGAATTCCAGGGCATCAACCTGACAAGGAGTCATGCCGTACTTTTCAATGCCCCAGGATCCGTGTCGGGGACCAACAACTAGAACCTGTAGCAGCAGCAGCAGCAGCGGAGCAGCAGTGCCGCTTCTCAGCAGGAAACCAGATACATATACCAAGCACAAGCTTTTATGCAAGTCAGCAAACATCTGCAGGAAGATGATACAAAGTGTCCAGTGCATGATCTAGTGTGACATACTGTTTTGCGCTTGAGTCCCTTCTTGTACTTTGTCCCCTTGCTGCTGCTGCTGCCATGCCGCTGCTGCTGCTGCCGCCCTGCCTCTTCATCCTCCGCTGCTGCTGTCCCGTCTGTCAGTCTGCACTGGTACCAGTCCAGAATATCTTCAAACTGCTCCTGAAGCTTGCAATACTTTGCTGCTGCTGCATCTACCGCTGCTGTGTCGTGTACTAAGACAATGGCAGCGATGTTGTTTGAGCCATAAACACGTTTCATTTCAGCGTCAACAAGACCCTGCAGCAAAGATCAAACATAGATAATTTATTCATACTCGTCATAGTGAAAAAAAGCATAAGCAATAAGCTTCCTCCCCTATAAAAGATCATCAATATAGTACCTGCTACCAGTGCAGACATCTTGCACGTTGTGCATCGGTATTGTTATTTAAACTTTGCCTGTTATGTAACGTATTTTGGATGATGTAAATCATCAAGCAACCAACCTGCACATCTCCTCCGTTGTCTTGTAGAACATCAACGGCCTCCTGCCACACATCCTTCACCACCGGAGGACCAATATCGCCGCTACTGCTGCTGCTGCCAGCAGCAGCAGCATGATCATCACCTGATCCTGATCTGATCACATCCAATGCAACTGATCCTGATGGCGCTTTAGCAGATCCACGCTGCTGCTGCTGCTGCTGCTGTTCATCAAGATCTGTTCCTGGCAGCAGTGGCTGATCTAGATCATCATGATCTGATCTCTGCTGCTTGCTGCGCTGCCGTCTGGTGACAGACTGCTGCTGCTGCTGCTTGTAGTATCCTTTTCTGAACAGGCGAGCTGGCAGCAGCCACTTCACCCAGGACAGTTGAAGCTGCAGCAGCACCAGTAGATCACACATTAAGCATATGGTTAACACATAATCGTCACATGCACAGACGATTGCTAACCCCATGATAATTACTACACATGTTACAAACATGAATACTAGGAACATCTACAGAGGAGCGAGGCGGCCCAATTAAGCAACAACATTACATTGCAGCTTCTGTACATGTTCAAAATTTGAAATCATCATCCGAACTGCCTTGCTAGATATGGTATGCCTAGATGTTGTATACGACTTTTGTGATTTGTTACAAGTGTGATGCATTGTGTATACACTGTATACCGAATCAGCACTTCACACATACAATCTCATTGTATGCATACCCGCTTACCCTGTGCAGCGGCGTCCCCCAGTCTATGCCTGGTAGATCAGCCACCAGCACACTGCTGCCTGGACCTGTACCGCCTTGTACTGCCAAGAACACAGCACGCTTGAACGAGATGTCATAACTCAGGTCCCACAGCAACTGCAAAATAATACACAAAAAAATTGCCCGCTGAGTGTAAGGGCAGATTTGTGATTGGCGCACTGCAACCCTGATGATTTGTGGACTGCATATCATGGGTTTGAGAAGAACTGGGAAAGGCCACAAGTAGAAAATGGCAGCTATGGTCACTATCATCAAGATGCACCACATGATCTGGCTTACAACATACTGAAAGTAACAGCACAGGCGGTTGTTATTTTGGGTTATAAGAGCACACGTGAATGTTACAACAGCATGGGTTGTTATTTTGTGTTGTGACAGCGGCTCACCTTGAGTGCGACAATCGTTATAACATACGTTGATAACAAGTGCACCCACATGCTCCTGCTGCCTGGTGGAACATTACTGAGAGTCAGAAGATCAAGATTGGTGTGAATGGCATCACTGAAGTTGCCTAGCCTCGTTGCCTGAAGGTCATAAGCGTTCAGTCCTAGACTGTATGCGCTGCTGCTGCTGCTGCTGGTGATGCTGGTGGGCCAGATGCCTCTTGTAACTTCTTGGGTAATCAGATTGATGTCTGATGTTGATTGAAAGATAGATTCATGAACACCCTTTGACTTGGGTCGTTGCAGATACCCCCCCTGCAATCAAGCAGACAGCAATGCATCATGCTGCTGTAAGTTCAACGTCAATATCTGTAAGATACATGATCATATATGATTGATCCAGCTGTACAAGCAGTAATTGCTCTGTTGCTGTGGTGTTTGTCGAGAAGCAGCAGTGCAAGGAAACCCCTGATGTGCTGCATTGCTGCTGCTGGTCTATTCAGCATGACTCACCATGTAGTTTACTGGCATGACAAATAACAAACACCAGATGCTGATGAAGATGAACAGTCGTACTCCTGAAGCAACAGATGGTGGCAGAAGGTGAGGGAACAGGTAGTGGTATTATAACGGTAACCGCAAAGTGGCATCGCAGGTGAGGGTTGGCACAGGTGCTACAGTACCTCTGGAGTTTCCTGACATGTACTGTTTCTTGACGATGTGATTATGTCATTTACACTTGTCATCGTAGCTATAGCTACTGGCAGCTGGATAACGGGCCGTAATCCAAAGTATATCATATAGATCGGATCATTGCAACATATGGCGTGGCACTAAAATGTCCACAAACTGCATGTACACCAACTGTATGATGCTGTTTGCATACAATTCAGTGCCAGTCCATATGTGGCAGGTGTATATTGCTGTGTAAGCACGGCTGCAACATCTGATGATGTGAACCTTGAGAGCATGAGTAGGTCAACCTGGGTGGTTTATCACATCTGGCGCAGGGTGTCCTGTCCAGCGCAGCAATACAGTATAGTACAGACAGTACAGTACAGTACAGTACAGTGCAGTGCGGTACAGTGCAATTCACCGGTACATCCGGCAGTGAGGCACTGACCTAGCTGTAGCAGCCTGAAGAAGACAGCAACATCCAGCCCACACAGATCAATGACATCTGGCTCGCTGTAACACCAGATGGTCTTGATCCAGTTTAACATACCAGAAGGAAGCTCCGCGGCCAGTGGAGCTGGCTTGCGCCTCCCAAAGTTTTCGGCACCTACATACCTGCACAGATGAAGTATAGCATGTTGATTTGATGCTATCGATGAGGCAGACGGTCGTAGAGACCCCGCGTGAAGGACATCTGTATCAATGGACTTGAGAAAAGCTCTACGGTGCGAAGGACATGACTAGTGACAAGTCTGACATAACTGGCCGATGCAGGAGCAGTAAGGATGGTTGCTGACCTACTGCTGTGTGACGTGGCTGAGATCTGCAGCGCCTCAGCAGGCACGTTACCTTTTGGGTTTGTACAGCTTTGCTGTTACCCGCCATTGCCGCAGCACAGCGAACAAGGAAAAGCACGCAAGGCCTATGCTGCCATTGATACACACCGAAGTGATCAGAGCGCCTGCTGTCACAGGCATCTTCCTTGGGTTGACTGCTATTTCACAATAAAGTAGTTTACAAATGACATCCCGCTACTGTATTGCAGCTTACACGCGTACGCTGACAGCAGACATGCGCTTTGCGACAGTGCAGGCAAATTGCCGCGCCAGCTGCACTTCACGTGCCAACAATAACAGGGTGCAAAAGCGCTAGATCGCATGCGGACAAAGATCTGCAGGCTCCCGAGGCTCTGCTGTGCTTCAGTAGTACTTGATGCCTGGTGACTAAACCTTGGGACATCGAGATGCTAAGCAGTAACAAGTACGAGCAGAGCAGACGTCAATAGCAGCGGAAAATGACTTCCGACCTTTGATATCTCGGTCATCGGTTGTTCTCAAAATTTTCCTCACTGATTGCAGAGAGTTTGGGCAACCTGCAGTATGATGCTGTTGCCTGGCTACAAATCCAGTACGGTAACCACTACAGTGTAACGAATGTACTGCATCTGAAACCACCAACCATGTATGACGCACTGCTTGCAACACATGTTGTTATTGATGAGAATTTCAGGTATTTGGAGGTGACCTTCAACAGGACTGGAGTATAGAAGCACAACTGTGCAATTTGGACACTGATCAGGTGGCACCCACTATGCATTCTCAGGCAGCATCGGCAGTATCACATGCAGCATACTTGATTTTACTTTGCACGAGCCATGCTTCCTTGCGAAGCACTATCAATAGTCATTTCCACTGAACAGTGTTGCATGACTCGTGCCAGAGAAAGTTTCTCTGTTGTGGCACATACAGTACAACCTGCTGTGCATGTTTCATGTTGTGCTTTCTGTGTGCTTGCTATGTTTCTTATATATACAGTGTAGATCACCAAATGTCTACACCAATACTTCTACTGCACAGCGTGCAGTTCCGTTTGAGTACTGATCACAGTGTCCTGCAAGTCTATCCTGTGACTGATATGAAACGAGATATATATATATATATATATATATAAACTACCCATCAGCCATAGCAATGACGCCATCGGCCCCGCGCCCCATTTCAGAAGCGGACAATACATGCAGGGTGCTTCCAGCATTATGCTCATAAACATTC
>LWCB01012192.1:0-10454 GCA_001630525.1 Coelastrella sp. M60
AGCTTTAGCTGCATGTTCAGGAAGTCAGCTGCACACCCACCGCCCATGCACCTGAGCTCTCCCCCCCTACACATGTCCAGAATCCCCATGCAGTGCATATCACACCAGCAGCCATGCTGTTGTTGTGCCCCAATGCCCCACCTGAACTGCTTCAAGCAAGCAGTGATGGATGTGTTGTGATCAATCTCCAGGGGCAGATCCATGAATACTTCTTCCCGGCGAGTGACTGTCTCACACTGCAAACATCTGGTCTCACTCACAAGACGACCTTGGAAAATCTCATGTACCCACGTCCCTTTGTGCTGCTGCTGCTGCTGCTGCTGCTGTGATTGCTGCACCTGCCCACACTGCTGCTGACTTTGAGCAGCCTTGTGCTCGCTGAGCTGCTGTACAAAGCTGCTGTTATAGTCGGTGCATGCTAGAGCCGGGGATGTTTGATGGTTGCTGCTGCTGAACTTGACACCACTTTGAGTGCTGTTATTGAGTGATGGTGCATACCCCTGCTTTGTTGTTGATGACTTGTCCTGTGCTTCCAGTATCTCTGCCATCTGGTTCAGCAGGTAGTTGAGAAATTCGTGAGCATCCTGGAAAATCAGACACGCCAACAGAAAGCAGTACGCAGCAGCAGTTGTCAGCACGAGCATCACCACAATCCAAGGTCTAAAGCCAGTTAGTGCTACCACTCAACCCTCCTATCGCAGCATAACGAGCAAAATAAGCTCATGCTGTGGACATATCCTGCTCATGTGTCCTTGATGCCTATTGAGTCAGGATAAAGGCGAGTTGCTTATTGTTTGGTACGTTCACAGCCAGACGCCTGCGAGGGCAGGCGGTATTGCAGCGCCATCTACTGTGACTGTCATGTGCTTTCACCTGATGCATGTAACTCCTGAACAGCTCGTTGTCCCGCTTCAGCCGTTGTACAAACTTCTTGGGGGGAATGACACCTGTTTTCTTCTTGGAATTCTGGATCTGCAGCAGATGCAGAAGGTAGTGACAGTAAACGGTCATTTACGAGTTGCGAGCAGTTATGGGACGCTGTGACCAGACCCGATCAGGTGACGTAAAATCAGCTGTCCCTGCAAGATTGAGAGCTCCTGACATGACGAGATGCATCCCCTGCTCCAGATGACATAGGCTGTTTACAATGAACTAGAGAGAGCGACATCGACACCTGCAAGCAAGCATGGCCAGCTACACCTTGGGTAACTGACAAGACCGACTACTGAGATACCTGCAGAAAGAGCTCTGCTAAGCAGTTGAGCAGGCTCTCCTCATAGTCCTTTGGAAGACTGGCTCCGTACTGAAGCACCTTCTCTCTGAAAGGACGACATGAATACAGTGCTTGCAGCACGGAGTTGCAATAACATGTGTTACCAAAATTTTCTAGGCCATAGTAGCGCTCATCATCCGTGCACTCAGCCAATGCACGTTCTAGCTTAGTGCTGCTGTTGCCCATGCTGTGCTGGAGCAAACCACTACTATCTTCTGATCTCTTCAACCGCTGGCGCTTGCGCGACTACAGGCAGCAAGACTCCAAAAATGGCACTGACTTGCGGACGTGCGCGGTCAGAAACCGTGTCTAAGCTGGATCAGCCAGCTGAAGTACGTTCCTAGCCCGCAACGCAAAGGCTGTGCAGGAATACACCCGTCAATCATGCAGTTTACAGGTCATATATAATGGTAAGATCGCTCAGAGAGATGCGGACGCTCCTTTAGTGGTGATAGGGTCTCCGAGGCAAAGTTTGCCCCTCTCCTTCTCCAGTTCTGCACCGCTCCTGGTATGTCGAGAGGTTGCAAGCAGAATTACCTCGACTGCATTGACCATATCAAATACATTGCATTGTTGTCGCTGATTGAGAAGCAATCTCAAGCAACCAGGCTGACTCAATAACCATCGCGTGTTTACTCAAAGTATACTACTGGTCACCTTACGTGATAACTGCAACATGTGTGACTTCTGCGCCATGTCAATCTGGTCAATATTGTCGGGCAACTTCAAGTCTTTCACAGGTGCACAACCTTCACCGTGGTAGGCTGCAACTGCCTTGAACTTGATGTCCTATGAGTGGATAAGAAACATAGCAAGAGTGAGTGTGGTTGCTGCTCCTACGGTAATTCCCATGACAGATAAGAGAACAAGCCCGGTCATTACACCCCTGTATGCCCAGGTAGTCAAAGCCAGCTTTGGCAGACATAGACCGGAGACAGGAGAGCACCTATAAGACACATGGAACCCGTCTGTGCAAGCAAACCAAACCGCATCAACAGCAGCTTCAGCACCAACAGTCACTGGCATGCAGTACAAGGACCTCTCAGCGGTTGCAGCAGGCTATCGCATGCGACGTCGACTTCAACACTGCTGACTCTGCTGTCACACGCTTAGCACTAGTGAACCACCTGAAGCTAGAAGGATCCACAGTGTTTACACCACTTATATATGTCAATGTGTTGGTAATCAGCATGGCATTGGCACAGCCAGTTGCAAGCACATGAGATTGCTGCTGCAAAGAACCAAGTAGCCTATTCATGAATACTGATCAGTAAGACACATGCTGGCGCAGTCCTAGCTTGCCGTAATCACTCAGAGCAGGTATGTGTTGGTACTCACCGATCATCAGCCTGTACGCTGCGTGGTGATGTTCGAACCACATGCAAATTGGATGTCAAGCCTAAGAGAACAACCTACAACAACATGCACCGTCATGCATTGTGATCATAATGATTATAATCCCACCCGCTTCGCAAGTACTTCCCCTAGTCATGATCACCTACATACAGCTAAACAAGCAATCTACAAGTGCAGCAGCAGCAAGAAGTGCATCAGCAAAGGTGTAAAAGCTGCAAAAGGCCAGGCACAAGATGGTGGCTCATGGGCTTGATATGCATTGATCGACGCTACATTCAAATATCGTAAAGATTGTGGAAGCATCCCACAACACGCCAGCACACACATCATGATACAAGACCTTCTCAGCCAGCAACAGCAACGAACAATTTCAACAGCGCACGACGTCCTCTATAGACCACTGAGCCATCCAATTCTAAGCTTAATTTGTGATATCTATATGGCCTTTGTCCAGCTGTCATAGCTGCCTGTTTGTCAAGGCACATACGTCTGCAGCTGACACATACAACACCCATAATCTGTTTGTGTTGACACTGCAGCAATACATCTGGTGCTGAACACAACCAGACTGCTACATGGGGTCCTGGCAGTGGCCAGAAACCTCTCAACACCGTCAACCAACGCCTGATCACTAGCAAGCACTGCCAGTATAAAGGCAGTGCATGCTGCGGGCACTCGCCCACAGTGTACGCCAACAGCAGCAGTGCTTGCACAGCACTGAAGTAACCCCATGATGTTGTGGTTGTAAAACAATTCTTCGCTGATCACCAGAGTTGAAGTGATCTAACCCTTGTGGGTCTACTGAACATCACAATATATCACACTACAAGACAGTTGATGCACACACTTCCTGTAAATCTAGATCTGGGCCACATTGCTAGCAACATGGGCACAGTGACTCAGCCGACTGCTGCCAAAAGCAAACCAACTCCCTCCTCACTTGGTACCAGTGCTGTGGTGACAAGCTCACAGCGTGCGTACCTAATCTGCCGTGAACAAGTATACAAGATCTATCAAGGCCTGCTGCTTGTACTCGCTTGCGCAACCACGACCAAGGGCTCCTGTGCAGTCAGGTGCTGGTGCATGTGCCGCAACAAGGAACAAGCTGTGTTGCTGCAGGCAACCCCAAGATGCAGCACCATCAAACAACCCACCACTCTGGCTTTTACATCCCGGTATTAACTTTGCTGTATGCGTGCAACAGTACCTGAGCTCATCCTGACCTGTTTCTATTCCTCACATTGGTATTATGGTTGGTGATCATGGCTGACACTGTGTAGTCCCTGTAACTGCCTTGGTTGCTGCTACTGAAGTAGTGAATGCCCAACACATCATAGCTGATGATGTTCCACAGGAAAATCGCACTTATCTGCAAGAGCAGGATCAGCACAGTTTATGATAAGTATCAGGTTGGATACTGCTGTGGTTCCTGGTTGTTGAAGCAAACACCACAATACCTTCAGAGCTGCAGGCTGTTCATGGGATGGGAGCAGGCACTGCCAATTTCATGGTTGGCAGCTCAGCACACCTCGTCAAGGATGCTTGTGTGCCCAGGAGCTCTAAGTGCCAGCGATGACAGCAACAAAACACATACGCATCACGGCTGCTAGTGTGGTTCAGTAAGTTACAACCTAGATAACACCTACAGGGTAGTTAACTCCTCCTCGTTGAGCTAACTCAGTCGTGAGCTGGTAGTAGCGCTGCATGAACTGTCTGTTCTCGTTGAGGCGCCAGGGGTCTAAGGTACTGCTGTAGACGCCTTCCACTCCCCAATAGGGGCTGGCAGCCACATTGTAACTTGAAGCTGCTGGAGTGCGGTAGTCCCCAGTCATTCCCCCACCAAGACCTGACATCAACACACATACACACAAACAAAACTAGTCTGTGATCTCATGAGTTTGTAGGTCAATGCATGGAGTCTTGGGTAGTAAGAAACTACTTCTATCATAGGTGCGGGGTTCCACAGCATTGATTCAGTATGTTACAAAAGCAAACTCCACTGGTGAGCACCTGAGCCTGAAGCAGCAACCACTGCTGCATGCCTCAGCTTCACTCACCATACTCTGAGTAAATGAGCTCCTTGTTGAGTCCCTTCAGGCTCATGCCAAACAAGCCCAGCTCTTGATCCACCTTGCGCATAGATGTTTCCAGATCAGACAAGCTGGGATAAGCAGGCAGACCCGCATACGCAGACACTCCAATCCAGTTGACAGCCCGGAAGAGCTTCTGTACCTCAGGCACCTTGATCACATTCTGCACCTTCCACCAGTTGTTCTTCAGATCCTACATGGATACCATAAGAACCACATGGTAAGCAAGGGTCTATAGGGCTTCTAGGGACTGCTACCACCAGGGTAGTTGTTGAGGGTTGCAGGAAAGTAGTTGCACAGGTGGATCCAGCCACATCCTTGCAAAGCTTACAGGAGAGCAAGGACGGGCGATGGCCGACCATCTCTGCTATAGAATTGGTTGGAGATCCCGCAACAAACTTACACTGAAGTAGTTTACAGAGTATATGAGGTCAGCTGGGCAGCCGCAGACCTTCTCCCAATTGATGTTGATTCCAACCTTGACCTTGTTCTTGGGTGTTCCCCCACCACTGACCACCTTCTTGACCTGACTGATCATGTTGCGCCAAGCGGTGGGGTGATAGAACAGAGTGGCACCCATCTCAGCCTGAACGCAACAGACACCAGCACAAGTGAGCCGCTAATGGGGCAAAACATGGTGGGGGAAAGGCAAAAGATGGGGTACATTGCAGTGGCAAGGCGAAAGAATATTGAACAAGGGCACAGCATGAAGTGCTGCAGACTATTGCAGCACACGATAGAGGAGGATATGCAGGTTGGTTGCAGTACCTGCAAGGCATAATAAACATCCCTCTTCCTGTAGTTGGCGTCCTTGAGCGCCATGGCAGTTGGCTTGCCAATTGCCTCCCAGTAAGTGAGTGCACCATACTTCTGGCCTGGGTTGAATATCATTGAATTCCTCCAGGTGCCCTTATCCAGACCATCATCAAGATGTATGTGTGGGACAAGCAACATGTAGTTGTCCACTGCCTTCTTCATACAGTGCATATCATTCAACTATATCAGGCATCGCATTTGTTGCACGGCTACTTGTTTTCATGCAGCTGAGACGCCCAATAGCAAGTTACATGGCTTTGATGCGCGTCATTATTCACCTTGGAGGATCACTGAGCACACTAGTAGCAGCAAAGACACCCACTCCAGCCACCAGGCCCTTGGAAATTAAGAAAGGTGCCATGTTTGACTCACAGCATCCGACAGACACAGTGCACAATACGAGTTTGCTGTTGCTGTATCACACATGATGCTAACATCATGACGACACCACAACGTACCAAACGACTGTTGATGATGTGCCGCCCATTCAGCGCAGGAGCAACACTCAGGTGTCATACCTGACATAACCACCCCACAGTACCGCCACTACTTGTGCAAGCCGCATGCAGGTTGAATGCAGGCATAAGGGGACTGGAGCATTACTGCTGCATGAAAGGGTGCAGTGCGTGATTAGTAGTAGAAACACCCACTAACACCACAAGACAAAGGAGCAAAGGGTTCTAATCAGACTGGCATCCTGCTAACAAACAGCAAGGTGCCTGCAGGTTTGTTTTTGAACCAGCATATGTATGTTGCACATGTGGTCGCAAACAGTCACATGCCCCTCCGATCTTCCAAACTGCCACTGCTTTCCTCTTGCTGCATCCCTCTGACACACTCTGTGTTTCAGAATCTTGGTGCCACACCCAATATATGGCTGCAAGCTGTGAGCTTTCGCCAGTTGAGCAGATCCACAACAAGACAAGAACAACCAAACTTGACCCACCACCAAACCTGATGCACCACAACAACCTATCCGACTCAAGTCCTGCATCTGCAACTCTCCTCTTTGCTAAAAAAAACCCCGGGCAACACTGCTGGTCACTCAACAAGACACGCAACCCTGCACACCACACTGACAACAAAGCCTCAACCCTCAATAGCATGTACGCACATGAGCTAGGCCCAGTGTGCATGACATTTCAGCTGTGCTACTCTGCAAAGCTTCTGATCGGATTCAGCTGCCAGCGGCAGGCAGATGCTGCTGTTATAGCAGATTGACAGACCAGTATCTCTACAGTTGTGACAGCGCACAAACACACACACACACTACACTGGAATCAACAGGAACAACAGCCAATGCACCAACTTGAGCACAACAAGCACATGTACAAGCACGGTCAACAAACACAGCACAGCATGAGCATTCGATGCCAAGCATCTGGAGACAATACCTATTCGCAGCCCTCCTCCTTGCCAGGTTCAGCATAAGGATCCGCTGCTTACCATTGCTAGCTGGTAGTACAAGTATTCCACTGTGTCACGTGTTGGTTGACAACAAAGCAAGGCAGAAGCATGAAAAATGCAGGGGCACCAGCCAACGCTGCAAAGTGGAAGACAGGAGCGATATTGGAAAGCAGATGTATGATTTGCACCTCGTTGAAGACAGTAGTACAAAGCTCTCAGCTGCTGTACAGTCTAATACAGCAGTCCAAACAGCATTGCGTCCCTGGTATTAATGTGACCGACCCACTTTGGCACAAGCGCCCAAGAGACCCAGTAAGCCTGGTCAACCCAGTGGCAAAAGCATATTGCAAGCAGCTGTACACAAAATTCACGCCACTCAGTTCTTGTGACATTGATTACTGGGGTAATTAAACATATGCACTCTCATGCAGCACTAAATGCCATAGACATAGTATTAAAACCCTTGGGCTAGACTTGAACATGACCTGAAGCATGCACACATAACAGTAGTAGACCTATCCTTGGTTGGCACTCAAAGACATGGTGAGGTTCAGCATGCGGAAGAGACAGCAGACGCTCACCCCAGCTATCATTCCTCAGTGTTTTACTGATGACCTCATGCCTGCACTCACTCGCTGCTTTTGCTCGCTCGGCAACTCAACTCAAGCTCATGTGCGTTGGCAGCAAAGGCGCAAGTCAAGCGCTTCTTGCACAGAATCACAACTGTGAAATGCCAGGGCACACACAACACTGCAAACAAGAAAACAACACAACGAAGACCAAGGGTAACCTGAACGGTGCAATGTACGTATCATGCAGCTGTCAATATCAACATGGCACCAGTTGTGAACATGTGACATTGAACTTGCCAGCATTGTACAACGCATGCCAGCAGTACACAAAGCACTTCAGTCCCTGCATCATCATTAGCAGGACATCTATGCACTGGCTGAATGAATGCCACAGTAGCAACTCGAGAGCCATCCAACAACTGTGCAGGAAACAAAATTGAAAGGAAAAGGGCAGGATGCTGCCAGCACTGATAGCATGCACATTTGTTGCCATTGCTTTGAGGCACGCTCCTCAGTGGCATAATGTGCCAAAGCATGTTGCATGTACAAAGGCCTGCATGCCGACACCTGGCCAGCAAACCACTCGCACACTGGATTTGTGACCAAGTACCTGGCCTCCCACATATCATGAGTTCCTATTCCATATAAACACTAGCCTGCATATAGCATCCTGGCACAACAATCAAACATGTGCGCATACTTAGTGCCTCAATCAATCGAGACACAAAACCCAGTGCAAACTGCAGACCCAAAAGCACCACTATAGCCAAAAAAGCAAACAGAGCAAAACTATACATGTTGTGGTGTGTGTTCCATCAGAGAACACCCCTTGATCTGGTACCCAAAACTGCCAAAAACTGTCCCAACACGCACAGCAACCGATCGGCCATTGCGAGCTGCAGGCTGCCAGACTCATCTTCTGTGCCAGCACACCACCTGCTGAAGACAACGGCAAATCAGTGCTCTTCAAACTGATACTGATGTTGCAGCCAGCAGCAAAGCATCTCTCTCTGATGACCACCAGAGATGCCCCACTGTCAACCCAAATGCAGCTTGTTTAAGCTCCGTTTCAGACCTGCAAAGCAGAGCACAACTCCATATCTGCTGCTCCAGCCACCAGACTGTCCCAGGCATCTGCATCTGAGGCCTCCTCTAGCAGATCTTCAAGGACAGCCAGGCTGTCTATACCCACATCATCACACTGGCCAAAGCAAGTGTCGTTCAGACCGCTGTTGGGGTCGCACAAGATGCTCAAGCTGGGGTCCTCAACAGATGCTGTGGTGTCAATAAGTGAGGCTGCCAATTTGACAGCTGAATTCTTGCTGATAGCATTGGCACTGCATTTCTTCTGCACCCCAGCCTTGCTTAAACCAAGGCCATTGGCTTCTGCTCTGGGTTTCTGCCGGCTGCCCTTGCTGCAGGACTTGCTGTTGAGACCCTTGGCTGCTTTGGCAGATTTGCCATTGCTGCTATTGTTGGCTGTTACTGATGCACCAGCAGGAGTTTTCCTAGTCTTGATTCTGATCAGTTTCCCCTTTGGCTTGCTGGGCACAGTCTGGCCTGCAGGAGGAGCCGTTGCTCCACCTGTAGCGCCAGATGCGGTTGCCAGCACAAAGCCACGTGCAGCAACTTCATGCATGCTTGGTGCTGCCTCTTGCATGCTCTGATTGCCTGCTTTCTGTGGAGAAACAGCACATATTGCTGCTGCAGCTGGAGGCAAGCTTATGAGCTGGGCTAGGTCCTTGTCAATGTCATCAGTGCCATCATCTGCTGCAAATGCCAGCCAGGGAACGGGGGCATCATCAAAAGGAGCACTTGCTGGCGCACTATGGAGTGATGCAGCCTCTTCAAAAACAGCTGCTGAGATTGCAGCGCTGCTGGCAGACCCAGTCACTCCTGTGGGTACTGGGCTGTGGGATGGGGAGCTGCTAGTAAGACCAGTACAAGCACTGTGAATAGACAGGCAAGGGCTTTCCGCACGGGGTGCCTGCAGCAACAAGGAAACAACAAATAAGATGCACTCCAGCTCAGTATGCAAGCACACAACATGAGCAGTACATTAAATCACATCAGTCGTGGCAGCGCTTCCATTAGCCATGCATGGTTGACGATCGTTGATGCATGGGCACAGACGTTGCAGAATCCTGCAAGAGTATCTCACCTGCATTGCTGCTGTAGCCTTCTGTCGCTCCATGGCTGCAACCTTCTCAAACAGCATCTCTGTCTCTGGATCTACCTCGACATCTTCATCAGCGCAAGCTGTTGTATCTTCATCATCTTCAACCGCAGCCCGTTCAGCTACAGGAGTAGCGGGGTCAGTACTTGTCTGCACCACTGTGCTGCCTGCATGCTGGGCTGTATACTGCCCCTGCTGGACTGGTGGTGGCTGCATGGGTACCATTGCTGGAGGCATCATGAACGGTGGGAATGGCATGCCTGTTGCCTTCATCTGTGCCATTGCAGCCTGTGCTGCCGCTGACATAGCTTGCAATTGAGCAGGGTGCGGGAAGTACGGTGGCAACGTCGGCATCATGGGTGGTAGCATTGGTATCTGCTTATGCTTGCATGTGCCTTTGCTGGAGCTGTTTCCTGCTGTTGATAGGTTGCCTGTCCCTGCGTTGTTTGAGAAGACATTACATAAAAATCAACAAGTCACGGCGTGTATTGTGCTCACGTATCGCGAACAGTCACGCCTCGACATACTGTGCAGTACTCTGATCACGGCTACTTGGGGATGACGGATGCGTGCAAAGCCAAGGACAGCTCCTGGAGACGGATGGCATAGCCCTTTCCGCGCCTCTCATACTGATGGCCAGACTAAGTGAACATGATCAGGCAGGTGAGAAAAGCTGCACGGCCTTGGTTGTGCAGCAAGGATCAGCAGCGTACAACCAACTATGATACGATGCAGAAACGTTTGTGATGATTACCTGGCATCAT
>LWCB01012198.1:0-12398 GCA_001630525.1 Coelastrella sp. M60
GTCAACATCCTCACCGGCGGCCAGGCCGGCGTCTACTATCCGCTCGGCGTCGCGCTCGAGAAGATCTTCGCCGAGAAGATGACGGACGTGCGCCCCTCGGTGCAGGCCACCAAGGCCTCGGTCGAGAACCTCAACCTGCTGCAGGCCGGCCGCGGCGAGATCGCCTTCACCCTCGGCGACAGCCTGCGCGACGCCTACGAGGGCAACGCCGAGGTCGGCTTCGCCCGCCCGCTCGACAAGCTGCGCACCATCGCCGCGATCTACCCGAACTACATCCAGATCGTCGCCTCGAAGGAATCCGGCATCTCGACGCTCGCCGACCTCAAGGGCAAGCGCCTCTCGGTCGGCGCGCCGGCCTCGGGCACCGAGCTCAACGCCCGCGCCATCCTCGGCGCCGCCGGCATCGCCTACGACGACCTCGGCAAGGTCGAGTACCTGCCCTTCGCCGAATCGGTCGAGCTCATGAAGAACCGCCAGATCGACGCGACGCTGCAGTCCGCCGGCCTCGGCGTCGCCTCGTTGCGCGACCTCGCCAACGCGGTTGCGATCACCGTCGTCGAGATCCCCGGCGAAACCGTCACCTCGATCGGCTCGCCCTATGCGCCGGGCACCATCCCGGCCGGCACCTACCAGGGCCAGGACGGCGACGTGCCGACCGCGACCGTGATCAACTACCTCGTCACCCACTCCGACGTGCCGGAGGAGGCCGTCTACGAGATGACCAAGGCGGTGTTCGAGAGCCTGCCGGCGCTCGCCGCCGCCCACGCCGCCGCGAACGCGATCAAGCTCGACGCCGAGGCGCTGGTCTCGCCGGCGCCGCTCCACCCGGGCGCCGAGCGCTACTTCAAGGAACAGGGCCTGCTCTGAGGCGTTCCGCCGCCGCCGCGATTCCCCGTCGCGGCGGCGCTCCCGGCCGCCGTCCCGTTCGGGGCCAGCCGTGCGGCCGGCCCGAACGAAGAGCCCGACAACGCTGCGACGAGGATAGCCCATGAACGACGTGCGCCGGAGCGGGGTCGGCCCGATCGAAGACGGCCGTGACGAACTGGTGCCCGGCAGCGATGCCCGCGACGACGCGGTGCGCCAGCGCGCCGCCGAGGCGGCCGAGCACATTCCGAGCTGGGGCGTCGGCCGCGGCGCGACCGTGCTGTTCTCGATCGCCGTCGCCTTCTCGGCCTTCCAGCTCTGGACCGCCGCCTACGCGCCGCTGCCGAGCCAGGTGGTGCGCTCTGTGCACGTCGGCTTCCTGATGCTGCTGCTGTTCGGCCTCGTCGCCAATGCCGATCCGCGCGCGGCGGGGCGCGTCTTCTGGTGGGCGCTCGGCATCGTCGGCTTCGCCATCGGCTTCTACCACTGGGTCTTCTACCGCGACCTCATCCTGCGCGCCGGCCTGCCGAACGAGGCCGACCTCGTCGTCGGCGTCGTCGCGGTGGCGATCGTCTTCGTCGCCGGCTGGCGGATGATGGGACCGGCGCTGCCGATCGTCTGCGCCACCTTCCTCGCCTATGGCCTGTTCGGCCAGATGCTGCCGAGCCCGCTCAACCACCGCGGCTACGACTTCGAGCAGTTCGTCGAGGTGCTGTTCCTCGGCACCGAGGGCATCTACGGCACGCCGACCTACGTGTCGTCGAGCTACATCTTCCTCTTCATCCTGTTCGGCTCGTTCCTCGAGCGCGCCGGCATGATCCAGCTCTTCACCGACGTCGCGCTCGGCACCGTCGGCCACACCCGCGGCGGCCCGGCCAAGGTGTCGGTGGTCGCCTCCGGCCTGATGGGCACCATCAACGGCTCGGGCGTCGCCAACGTCGTCACCACCGGCGCCTTCACCATCCCGCTGATGAAGCGCTTCGGCTTCCGGCCGGCCTTCGCCGGCGGCGTCGAGGCGACCTCGTCGATGGGCGGCCAGATCATGCCGCCGGTGATGGGCGCCGTCGCCTTCATCATGGCCGAGACGCTCGGCGTCGATTACGTCGTCGTCGTCCAGGCGGCGATCGTGCCGGCGATCCTCTATTTCGTCACCGTGTTCTGGATGGTGCACCTCGAGGCCGGCCGCCTCGGCCTCAAAGGCATCCCGAAGGCCGAATGCCCGAGCGCCTTCGGCGCGCTCAAGGCGCGGTGGTTCCTGATCCTGCCGCTCGCGGCGCTCGTCTGGCTGCTGTTCTCGGGCTACACGCCGCTGTTCGCCGGCACCGTCGGCCTCGGCCTCACGGCGCTGATCGTGCTCGGCATGCCGATCGGCCTCGCCCTCGGCACGGTGCCGCGCATCCTGTTCTGGGTCGCGCTCGGGCTTTCCGCCGCCGCGGGCTTCGGCACCAGCTTCCGCATCGCCGGCACCGAGATCCGCGGCATCACCGTGATCCTGCTGCTCGTCGTCGCGCTGGTGCTCGTCAACCTCGCCGTTCGCGGCGGCCGCGCCACGCTGCGCCTCACGCTCGACAGCCTCGGCGAGGGCGCCAAGAACGCGCTCCCCGTGGGCGTCGCCTGCGCCCTCGTCGGCATCATCATCGGCGTGCTCGCGCTCACCGGCTCGGCGACGACCTTCGCCCGCGTCATCGTCGCGATCGGCGAGAACTCGCTGTTCCTGTCGCTCGTGCTGACGATGCTCACCTGTCTCGTGCTCGGCATGGGCGTGCCGACGATCCCGAACTACATCATCACCTCGTCGATCGCCGGCCCGGCGCTGCTCGAGCTCGGCGTGCCGCTGATCGTCAGCCACATGTTCGTGTTCTACTTCGGCATCATGGCCGACCTCACCCCGCCGGTGGCGCTCGCCGCCTTCGCCGCGGCGCCGATCGCCAAGGCGAGCGGCATGCGGATCGGCGTGCAGGCGGTGCGCGTCGCCGCCGCCGGCTTCGTCGTGCCGTTCATGGCGGTCTACGCCCCGACGATCATGCTGCAGGACGGCGGCCCGCTCGCCGCCGCGATCGGCTTCTGGCCGGCCGTCGCCTACACGGTGTTCAAGGCGCTGTTCGCCATCGCGCTCTGGGGCGTCGCCGGCATCGGCTTCGCCGGCGTGCACCTCAACTGGGTCGAGCGGCTCGCCGCCTTCGTCGCGGCGGCGCTGATGATCGCCGCGCTGCCGATCACCGACGAACTCGGCTTCGGCCTCGGCGTCCTCGTCATCGGCTGGCTGGTCTGGCGCACCCGCCGCGCCGCCGCGGCGGCGTGAGCGCGATCTGCATCGCCGGCGGCGCCGCCGCGGTGCGGATCGCCGCGACGCTGTTCACGCTCGCCTGGACGCACACGATCGAGAAGGTGCCGTGGGAGGAGGACTGGCGCGTCGAGGCGGGCGGCCTCCGCCTCGTCGAGGTGCGCATCAAGGGCTCGGGCGCCGGCATGGAGCCGCCCCCGGAAGCCCGCCTCGAGGACGGCTTCTATACCTGGAACCCCGGCGACGCGATGCGGTCGGCGCTGGTGCTGCGGCGATCGCCCGCCGCCGGCGTCGGCGACTGGACGCTCTGCGCGGGCGGCGCGTGCCGGCCGCTCGGCGAGATCGCCGGCGCGGATGCCGACCCGGTGACGCTCACCGCCTGCGAGTGAGCGCCGGGCGCGTGCCTCAGAGGAAGTCGTCGCGGCGCGGGTTGAAGACGTCGATCAGTTCGGCGTCCTCGAGCGCCACGACGCCGTGCACCGCGTTGCCCGGCACGATGAAGCTGTCGCCGGCGCGCAAGCGGCGCGTCTCGCCCGCGATCGTCACGTCGAAGCTGCCGCGCGCGACGTAGGACGACTGGATGTGCGGGTGGAAATGCGGCGCGCCGATGCCGCCCGCCTCGAACATCACCCGCACCATCATCATCGACGCGTCGTGCACGAGAATCTGCCGCGTGACGCCCGGCGCCACCGTCTCGACCGCTGCCTCGGCCGCCGTGAGGAAGCTCGGGCTGCCGGCGGTGATCGTCTCGCTCATCTCGTCTCTCCTCGGATTCTGGACCGTCCTCAGCGCGCCAGCCAGCCGCCGTCGACCGGGATCACCGCGCCGTGCACGTAGTCGGCGGCGGCCGACGCGAGGAACACCACCGCGCCGCCGATGTCGGACGCTTCGCCCCAGCGCCCCGCGGGGATGCGCTTCAGGATGTCGACGAAGCGGGTTTCGTCCTTGCGCAGCTGCTCGGTGTTGTTCGTGGCGATGTAGCCGGGCGCGACGGCGTTGACGTTGATGCCCTTCGCCGCCCATTCGCAGGCGAGCAGCTTGGTGACCCCGGCGATGCCGTGCTTCGAGGCGGTGTAGGACGCGACGCGGATGCCGCCCTGGAACGACAACATCGAGGCGATGTTGACGATCTTGCCCGGCCGTCCGGCGGCGATCGCCGCCCGCCCGAAGGCCTGCGCCGCGAGGAAGGCGGCCTTAAGGTTGACGTCCATGACGTCGTCCCAGTCGGCCTCCGTGAACTCGGTCGCGTCGGCGCGGCGGATGATGCCGGCGTTGTTGACGAGGATGTCGAGCGGCGCCTCGGCGTCGAGCTTCTCGACGAGGGCGGCGCCGGCGCGCGGATCGGAGAGGTCGAGCGTCGCCGCCTCGGCGCTGCCGCCGATCGCGGCGACGAGGTCGAGCGTCTCGTCCATCGCCGAGCGGCCGGCGGCGACGACGTGCGCGCCGGCGGCGGCGAGCGACAGCGCAATGCCCTGGCCGATGCCGGTGTTCGCGCCGGTGACCAGCGCCCGCTTGCCCGAAAGGTCGAAGACGCTCACTTCAGCATCTCCAGCGTCACCGGATCCATGTCGGTGTAGTCGATGTTGTCGCCGCCCATCGCCCAGACGAAGGCATAGGACGAGGTGCCGCAACCCGAGTGGATCGACCACGGCGGCGACAGGATCGCCTCGCGGTCGCCGACGACGAGGTGGCGCGTCTCTTCCGGCTCGCCCATCAGGTGGAACACCTTCGCGCCAGGCGCGAGGTCGAAGTAGAGGTAGGCCTCCGAACGGCGGTCGTGCACGTGCGCCGGCATGGTGTTCCACACCGAGCCGGGCTCGAGCTGGGTCATGCCCATGACGAGCTGGCACGAGGTGCAGACGTCCGGGTGGATGAGCTGGAAGATCGAGCGCTTGTTCGCCGTCTCCTGCGTTCCGAGGTCGACGCGCTTGGCATCGGCGATGGCGAGCTTCCGCGTGGTGTGGCGCTGATGCGCCGGCGTGCTGACGAGGTAGAACAGCGCGGGATCGGCGGCGTCCGAAGAGGCAAACGTCACCTCCTTCGTGCCCTGCGCGACGTAGAGCACGTCGCGGGCGCCGAGCTCGAAGCGTTCGCCATCGGCCGTCACCGTGCCGGCGCCGCCGACGTTGATGATGCCGAGCTCGCGGCGGGCGAGGAAGAACGGCGTGCCGGTCGCCTTCGCCGGCTCGAGCGCCAGCGTGCCGCCCGCCGGCGCCGCGCCGCCGACGACGAGGCGCTCGTAGTGCGAATAGATGAGGTTGATCTCGCCGGGCACGAACAGGCCCTGGATCAGGAAGTTCTCGCGCAGCGCCGCGGTGTCGAGCAGCGCGGCGTGATCGGGGTGGACGGCGTGGCGGGTCTCGATCGGCATGGCGGTCTGGCCCTTGTCTCGGGAGGGATTCGGGGGCGGGTCGGCGGCCGGCGCGGGGCAGGGCCCCTGCGTCAGGCCGTCCCGGCGGAGAGGCGCGCGACGCGGGCCGCGGCGCCCTCGGCGACGAGGCCCGACAGCGCGTCGGTCACGGTCTTGCGGAATTCGGCGTCGCCGGCGAGGGCGCCGAACACCTCGGCGAGGCCGAGGAAGCCTTCGGCGAGTCGCGCCGGGTCGCCGCCGGCCGCGGCGGCGATGGCGGCGAAGCGGGGCGCGAGCGGGTCGCGCACGTCGATCGCGCCGCCGCGCTCGTCGGTGCCGGCGGCGTAGCGCATCCAGGCGGCGACGCCGAGGGCGAGGCGGTCGAAGGGCAGCCCCGCCGCACGCCGGTCGGCGATGGTGCCGAGCAGGCGCTGCGGCAGCTTCTGGCTGCCGTCCATGGCGATCTGCCAGGTGCGGTGCTTGAGGCCGCGGTTGCGGAAGCGCGCGATCAGGGCGTCGCGGTAGGCTGGAAGGTCGGCGCCCGGCACGGTCAGCGTCGGCATGATCTCGTCCGTCATCAGGCTAGCGACGAAGCCGGCGAAGCTTTCGTCGGCCATGACGTCGGCGACGGTCTCGTGGCCGGCGAGGTAGCCGAGATAGGCGAGGCTCGAGTGGCTGCCGTTCAGCATCCTGAGCTTCATGCGCTCGAAGGGCGCGACGTCGGCGACCATGGTCGCCCCGGCGTCCTCGAAGCGCGGCCGGCCGCCGGGAAAGCTGTCCTCGATCACCCACTGGCTGAACGGCTCGGTCATCACCGGCCAGGCGTCCGAAACGCCGAGCCGTTCGGCGACGAGGGCGCGATCGGCGTCGGTCGTCGCCGGCACGATGCGGTCGACCATGGTGGAGGGGAAGGCGACCTCGGCGACAACATAGGCGCCGAGCGCCGGATCGCGCAGTTCGGCGAAGCGCGTGACGATGCGGCGGACGGTGGCGCCGTTCGAGGGGAGGTTGTCGCAGGGCACGACGGCGAAGGGCGCGGTGCCGGCCGCGCGGCGCCGGGCGAGCGCCTCGACGAGATAGCCGATCGCCGAGCGGGGCAGGGCGCCCGGCACGAGGTCGGCGACGACGTCGGGATGCGCCTCGTCGAGCCGGCCGGTCGCCGGATCGTGGCAGTAGCCCTTCTCGGTCACGGTGAGGGTGACGATGCGCACGCGCGGATCGGTCATCGCCGCGAGCAGCCGCTCGGGGTCCTGCGGCGCGACCAGCACCGCGAGGATGCTGCCGACGACGCGGAGGTCGGTCGCCTCGTCCGCGCGCACGGCGAGCGTATACAGCCCGTCCTGCGGCCCGAGCGCCTCGGCGGTGTCGGCGCTGCGGAGGCTCGCCCCGACGATGCCCCAGGACGGGTCGGCGGCGAGCAGGGCGTCGACCGTCACCGCCTGGTGGGCGCGGTGGAAGGCGCCGATGCCGAGGTGGACGATGCCGGGCGTGACGGCCGCCCGGTCGTAGCCGGGGCGGGCGACGCCGGCCGGAAGCGCGGGCAGCGTCGCGGCGGAAAGGCGCGCGGGCGCCGGGGCGGAAGCGGTTGCGGCAGGGCTCATCGGAACACGCTCGGCAGCCAGAGGGAGAACGCCGGCACGTAGGTGACCAGCATGAGCACGGCGATCGAGGCGCCGTAGAACGGCCAGATCGTCTTCAGCGCCTGCGACACCGGGATCTTGGCGACGGCGCAGCCGACGAAGAGCACGGAGCCGACCGGCGGCGTGCAGAGGCCGATGCCGAGGTTGAGGATCAGGATCGCGCCGAAGTGCACCGGGTCCATGCCGAAGGCGGTGACCACCGGGAGGAAGATCGGCGTCGTGATGATGATCAGCGGCGACATGTCCATGAAGGTGCCGAGCACCAGCAGCAGCAGGTTTATCAGCAGGAAGATCACGATCGGCTCGTCGGAGATCGCCTTCATGAAGGCGATCATCGCCGCCGGCACCTGCAGGTAGGCGAGCAGCCAGCCGAAGGCGGCGGCGCAGCCGATCACGAGCAGCACCATCGCCGTCGTCCGCACCGCGCCGACCGTCGCCTCGACGAACTCCGAGAACTTCATCGAGCGGTAGACGAGCGTGGTGATCAGCAGCGCGTAGACGATGGCGATGCAGGAGCTTTCCGAGGCGGTGAAGACGCCGGAGCGCACGCCGCCGAAGATGATGCCGATCAGCAGCAGCCCCGGCACCGCGGCGACGGCGGCGGTGAGGATGGTCGAGAGGCCGGGGAAGCGCTCGGTCGGGTAGCCGCGCCGCTTCGCGACGACCCAGGCCGTCACCATCAGCGCCGCCGCGAGCATCAGGCCCGGGATGACGCCGGCGGTGAAGAGGTCGGCGATCGAGATCTTCCCGCCCGCCGAGATCGAATAGATGATCATGTTGTGCGACGGCGGGATCATCAGCGCGATCACCGAGGAGGTGACGGTGATGTTGACGGCGTAGTCGACGTCGTAGCCCTTGGCCTTCATCTGCGGGATCATCAGCCCGCCGATCGCCGAGGCGTCGGCGACGGCGGAGCCCGAGATGCCGCCGAACAGCGTCGAGGCGGCGATGTTGACCTGACCGAGGCCGCCGCGGAGATGGCCGACCAGCGTCGCGGCGAAGTGGATCAAGCGCGCCGCGATGCCGCCGCGCACCATGAGGTCGCCGGCGTAGATGAAGAACGGGATCGCCATCAGCGAGAAGGACGACACGCCCGAGGCGAGCCGCTGGAACACGATCACCGGCGGCAGGCCGAGGTAGACCACCGTCGCCAGCGAGGCGACGCCGAGGCAGAAGGCGACCGGGGTGCCGATGAGCAGCAGCACCACGAAGGTGCCGAACAGCACGAGGAGCGTCATCAGGCGATCTCCAGGCCGGCGAAGCGGCGCGCGAGGCGCTCGAGCGAGAAGAGGGTGATCAGCACGCCGCCGATCACCACCGAGACGTAGCCGGCCGAGGCCGGGATGCCGAGGGCGGGGAGGGTGGCCGTCCAGGTGCCGATCGCGAGCTGGCCGCCGTAGAAGGCCATCGCGGCGCCGAAGCCGAGCACCGCGACGTCGCGGATCGTCAGCAGCACCTTGCGCACCCGCCGGCTGACCAGCACCACGATGACGTCGAAGCCGAGGTGGGTGTCCTCGCGCACGCCCACGGCGGCGCCGAGGAAGATGAACCAGCCCATCAGCAGCAGCGCCACCGGCTCGGTCCAGCTCGGCGACTGGTTGAGCACGTAGCGGCTGAACACCTGCCAGGCGGTGAAGGCGGTCATCAGCGCGAGGCCGGTGCCGGCGATCCAGAGCGCCGCGGTGGCGAAGCGCTGCAGGATGCGGTGGCTCGCGGCGAAGAAGCCGTTGCCGGCCGCGGCGGCGCGGGCGCGCGCGATGTCCTCCGGCGTCTCGCCCGGCTGCGGCGCCCCGCCGGGCGTCCCGGGGGTCTTTGTCGTGGAAGGCTCCATGACGAACTCCGAAGGCCGCGCGGGATGGGCGCGCGCCGGCACGGCGGTGCGGCGGCGCGGGGGAAGGGCCCCCGCGCCGCCGCGGGCGGGCTTACTCCGTCGCCTGGATGCGGGCGACGAGGTCCTTCAGCTCGGGCGTCGAGGCGAAGCGGTCGTAGACCGGCTGCATCACCGCGGCGAAGGGCGCCTTGTCGAGGGTGATTACCTCGACGCCGGCGGCGCGCACGGTCTCCTCGGACTGCTTCTCGCGGGCGGTCCAGAGCTCGCGCATCTTCGCGACCGACTCTTTGGCCGCCTCGCGCAGCGCCGTCTGGTCCTCGGGCGACAGCTTGTCCCAGCTGATCTTCGAGATCGCCAGCACTTCCGGCGACATCGAGTGCTCGGAGAGCGTGTAGAACTTCGCCACTTCGTAGTGCTTCGAGGATTCGAGGCTCGGCCAGTTGTTCTCGGCGCCGTCGATGACGCCGGTCTGCAGCGCCGAGTAGACCTCGCCGAAGGCCATCGGCGTCGGGTTCGCGCCGAGCGCCTGCATGGTGGCGAGCCACATGTCGGACTGCTGCACGCGGATCTTCATGCCCTTGAGGTCGTCGATCGAGCGCACCGGCTTGTTGACGGTGTAGAACGAGCGCGCGCCGCTGTCGTAGAAGGCCAGGCCGATGAGGCCTTGGGTCTCGAGGGCGGCGAGGATCTCGTCGCCGATCGGGCCGTCGACCACGGCGTGCATGTGCTCGGTCGAGCGGAAGATGAACGGCAGCGCCGGGATCGAGGTCTCGGGCACGAGGTTGTTGAGCGGCGCCATGTTGATGCGGATCATGTCGATCACGCCGAACTGCGTCTGCTCGATGGTGTCCTTCTCCTCGCCGAGCTGGGCGGAATGGAACACCTGGATCTCGATGCGGCCGTCGGTGCGCTCCTTGAGCCGCTCGCCGACGTACTTGACCGCCTCCACGGTCGGGTAGCCGTCGGGGTGGATGTCGGCCGAGCGCAGCACGAGATCGGCGGCGAGCGCCGATCCGCCGAAGAGGCTGGTGGTGAGCGCGAGCGCGCCCATCAGTCTGGCAAGCGTCGTCATTGTGGTTCTCCTCCCTGGGGTGCGGCTCAGAGCCTGTAGGCTTCTTTCGCCAGCCGGTACGCGAGGTCGTGGGCGACCTCGTGAGCTTCGTCCTCGTCGAGCCGGTGGCTGGTCACCAGCCCGGCGAGGAAGGCGCAGTCGACCCGCCGGGCGACGTCGTGGCGGGCGGGGATCGACGGGAAGGCGCGGGTGTCGTCGTTGAAGCCGACGGTGTTGTAGAAGCCGGCGGTCTCGGTCGCGAGCTCGCGGAAGCGCTTCATGCCCTCGGGCGAGTCGAAGAACCACCACGGCGGGCCGAGCCTGAGGCACGGGTAGACGCCGGCGAGCGGCGCGAGCTCGCGGGCGTAGGTGCTCTCGTCGAGCGTGAAGACGATGACGGTGAGGCCCTTCTCGAAGCCGACCGCGTCGAGCAGCGGCTTCAGCGCGCCGACGTAGTCGGTGCGGCTCGGGATGTCGGCGCCCTTGTCGCGGCCGAAGCGCTCGAACAGCGCCGGCGAGTGGTTGCGCACCGAGCCCGGGTGGATCTGCTGCACGAGCCCGTCGTCGAGGCTCATCTTCGCCATCTCGGTCAGCATCTGGCCGCGGAACAGCTCGGCGTCCTCGCGGGAGACGTCGCCCTTGACGACGCGGCGGTAGAGCGCCTCGGCCTCCACCGGCGAAAGGTTCGCCGTCGTCGCCGTCGGGTGGCCGTGGTCGCTCGACGTCGCGCCGAAGCTCTTGAAGTAGGCCCGGCGCACCCGGTGCGCCTCGAGATAGCCGGCGAAGCTGCCGACGTCGCAGCCGGTGATCTCGCCGAAGCGGGCGAGGTTGGCGGTGAAGCCTTCGAACTCCGGGTCGACGACGCTGTCGGGGCGGTAGGCGGTGACGACGCGTCCCTTCCAGCCGCTGTCCCGGATCATCGCGTGCCAGGCGAGATCGTCGAGCGGGCTTTCCGTGGTGGCGATCACCTCGATGTTGAAGCGCTCGTAGAGCGCGCGCGGGCGGAAGTCGTCGTGGGCGAGGTGCGCCGCGATGCGGTCGTAGAGCCCGTCGGCGTTCGCCGCCGAGATGCGCTCGTCGATGCCGAACAGCGTCTCGAGCGTGTGCTCGAGCCAGAGCCGGCTCGGCGTGCCGCGGAACAGGTGAAAATTCTCGGCGAAGCGGCGCCAGATGCGGCGGCCGTCGGTCTCGACCTCGCCGCCGTCACGGCGCGGCACGCCGAGATCCTCGAGCGGCACGCCCTGGCTCGCCAGCATGCGGAAAATGTAGTGGTCCGGCACGATCAGGAGCTGCGCCGGATCGGGGAAGAGATCGTTCTCGGCGTACCAGCGCGGATCGGTATGGCCGTGCGGGCTGACGATCGGCAGGTCCTTGACGCCGGCATAGAGCCGCCGCGCCACCGCGCGGGTGGCCGGCTCGGCCGGAAACAGGCGGTCCTCGTTCAGCGCCACGTCACTCTCCTCCCATGCGTCCTGTCATGTCCCAGGGTCCGGCCCCTCCAGGCCGTCGCCCTTCGCCGCCCCCGTCAGGTCGGCGCGGTGGCGGCCGGTTCGGCGGGCCTTGCCGCGAGCCGCGCCTCGATCTCGGCCCGGCGCGGGATCGGCTCGACCGCGCCGAAGCCCGAGACGGTCGCCGCGGCCACCGCGGCGGCATAGTCGCCGGCGGCGAAGGGGTCGCCGGTCTCGATGAAGCGGGCGAGGAAGGCGCCGCCGAAGGCGTCGCCGGCGCCGGTCGAATCGACGGGGCGCGAGGCGGCGGCCGCGATGCGCCGGCGCTCGCCGCCGGCGGCGATCACCGCGCCGTCGGCGCCGCATTTCAGCACGACGATGCCGGCCCCGAGCGCGAGATGGGCGTCGAGGATGGCGTCGGCGTCGTCGAGGCCGGTGAGGATGCGCGCGTCGTCGATGCTCGGCAGCGCGATGTCGGCGAGGCGCAGCGCCGCCGCGATGGTGACGCGCGCGGTTTCGAGCGACCAGAGCTTGAGGCGCAGGTTGGTGTCGTAGGAGACGAGCGTGCCGGCGTCCCGCGCGATCCGCATCGCCGCCATCGCGGCGTCCGCCGGCCCTTGGCCGATCGCCTGGCTGATGGCGGAGAGATGCAGCACCGCGGCCGCGGCGACGGCCTCTGCCGGCACGTCGGCCGGGGTCACCCGGCTCGCCGCCGATCCGGCGCGGAAATAGGTGAAGCGGCGCTCGGCCTCGTGCGGGTCGACGAAGTAGATCCCCGTCGGGGCGTCGCCGCGGACCAGCACCGCCGAGGCGTCCACGCCCTCGCCGGCCCAGAGCTCGAGGATGTCGCGGCCGAACTCGACGTCGCCGAGCGCGGTGAAGAAGGCGACCTCCGCCCCCTGCCGCGCCGCCGCGCCAACCCCGTCGAGC